>RCUC01121273.1:0-18417 GCA_003697995.1 Taxidea taxus jeffersonii
CTCTCTCTCTTTCAAATAAGTGAATAAAACCTTAAAAAAAAAAGCCTCTCATCAGGTACCTTGTTCAGTGGGGGGTCTGCTTCTCCCTCTCCCACTCACCCTGTTTGTGCTCTCTGTCAAATAAATACATAAAATCGTTTTTTTTTTTAAAGTTAAAAATAGAACTACCCTACCATCTAGCAATTGCAATACTAGGTATTCACCCAAAGGACACAAACAGTTGTGATCCAAAAAGGCACCTGCACCTCAATGTTTATAGCAGCCATGTCCACAATAGCCAAACTATGGAAAAAGCCCCGATGTCCACTAACAGATAAACAAGACATGGTGCGTGTGTATGTGTGTATGGGATACAATGGACTATTACCCAGCCATCAAAAAAAAAAAAAAAAAAGAAAGAAAG
Source organism: Taxidea taxus jeffersonii (assembly GCA_003697995.1). Classification (NCBI taxonomy): domain Eukaryota; kingdom Metazoa; phylum Chordata; class Mammalia; order Carnivora; family Mustelidae; genus Taxidea; species Taxidea taxus. The sequence continues at coordinate 404 of RCUC01121273.1, forward strand.
AAATCTTGCCATTTCCAATGACATATATGGAACTATAGGGTATTATGCTAAGTGAAATTAAAGAAACAGAACAGGTGAATACAGAGGAAGGGAAGGAAAAATAAAATAGGATGAAATCAGAGAGGACAGCAACTATAAGAGACTCTTTAACTATAGGGGCGCCTGGGTGGCTCAGTGGGTTAAAGCCGCTGCCTTCGGCTCGGGTCATGATCCCAGGGTCGTGGGATCGAGCCCCGCATCGGGCTCTCTGCTCTGCGGACAGCCTGCTCCCTCCTCTCTCTCTCTGCCTACTTGTGATCTCTGTCAAATAAATAAATAAAATCTTAAAAAAAAAAAAAAAAAGAGACTCTTAACCATAGGAAACAAACAGAGTTGCTGCAGGGGAGCCAGGGTAACTAGGTGATGGGCATTAAGGAGGGCTTGTGATGTAATGAGCACTGGGTGCTCTATGCAACTGATGAATCACTAAATTCTACCCCTTAAACTAATAAATCAGTATATTATTAACAATATGGTTTTTAAATCTAATATAATAAGTTACCTAAATTGAATTTAAACAAAAAAAAAATTTTTAAGGTTTTTATTTATTCATTTGAGAGAGAGAAAAAAACAAGGTGGGGGGGGCAGGGCATAGGGAGAAAGAAAAGCAGAGTCCCTGACTGAGCAGGGAGCCCAATGTGGGGCTTGATCCCAGCTACCCAATGGACTGAGCCACCCAGGCACCACTAAATTTTTAAAAAATTTTTTAATTATCTGTGTAATCATTTGTTTAATATCTGTCTTCATGTTCCCTTATCCCCAACCACACAATAAGCTCCACGAAAGGATCCCTTGTATCTAACACACTGCTTGGCCTGTGGAAAGTGTTCAGTAAATATTTTTTAAATGAATAAATCTCCACATTTCAGGAATGTTGGAACCGGGGTCTAAAAATAATTAGTGTATTTGGTAATTCCTTAAAAGGTTAAACACGGGGGTGCCTGGGTGGCTCAGTCTGTTAGTACATTTGACTCGATTTTGGCTTGGGTCATGATCCTATGGTTGTGGTATCAAGCTCTATACTCAGCAGGAAGTCAGCTGAAGGCTTTTTTCTTTTTTTCCGAAGGCTTTTTTTCTTGCCCTCTGCACTACTGCCCGCCCCTGTGCACTCACTAAAGTTTCTAAAATAAACAAACAAATCTTTAAAAAAAAAAAAAGGTTAAACACAGAATTACCAGATGACCCAGCAATTCTACTCCTAGGGACGTATATCCAAGACATTAAAAACTTGCACATAAATAAAAACACAACTGTTTCCACAAAAAGTGGAAGTAACCTAAATGTCCAAGAACTGATGAAGAAGCAAAATATGGAATATTATTTATCCCTAGAAAGAAATCAAGTAACAACACACACTACAACATGGATGAACCTTGAAAACATTACGTTAAGTTCAAGAAGCCAGGCACAAAAGATCACATGCTGTAAGACATTTAAATGAAATACTCAGAATAAGAAAATCTGTACAAACAGAAAACGGATACGAGATTGTCAGGGTCTATGGGAAGAAGGGAACAGGAAGTGACTGTTTAATGAATATGGGAATTTTTTTAGGGGTGATGACAATGTTCTGGAATTAGACTTTGGTGATGGTTGTACAACATGATGAAAAACCACTAAACTGTATAGTTTTAAATAGTTAAAATGGTAAATATTATGTTACGTGAAGCTTACATTAAAAAAAAAAGACCCAAAGTCAGATGCCCTGATTTCCCACTTTTATTTCTATTACTCATTATGCTTCTCTGATGTGACAAAAGCCAATGATTTCTTGTAACTGATCTAGACTACTTGTGAGAACAAAGGTTAGCATAGTTACTAGACCAAGGTTATGAGGTCTCAGTTATTAGGCCATAGTTTATTCTGTGAGAGCAAAGAATTAGAAAGCAATCTCTTACCCTTGAGAATAAATATTTTCAAGAAGTGTCATGTGTGTATTGATGAACTACATCTCTCGACAAAGACCTGTTGCCATCACTTACATCTAGTTATTACACCAACTCATGGTAGAAAGCAGCTCTTTATGGAGGTAAACATAATGACTTCTACTGATCGTCTACTATACATTATAAGCACAGTGCCAGATGCATTTAAGTACCCTTGAGTTTTGGGATAATTCTGTTTTTTACAAATCAGATAACTGGAGAGTTATGAACTGAAACCAGGTGACTTTAAACACAAGAATTTCATTTAGTATGCAAGCAGTAAACCACACCTTATGCTGATATAGCACTGTGAGTAAATCAATATTATGCTTCAACTTAGGATCTAACATTTTTATCATCTAGACCTTTTCCTCTTTTGGGGGGGTAAATGCAGGCTATATAATTTTATTTAATTTTTAAAATATGTATATATTTCCATTTATTTGAGAGAGAGGAAGAGAGAGTGTGTGGGGGGTGGAGGCAAGAGGAAAGGGAGAGAGAGTTCTAAGCAGACTCTATGCTGAGAGTGGAGAACCTGATACAGGGGTCAATCTCATGACCCCAAGATCATACCTGAGCTGAAACCAAGTCAGATGCTTAACCGACTGACTGCGCTACACAGGCACCCTGGATATGTATTTTTTTTTTAAATTTATTTATAATTTGACAGACAGAGATCACAAGTAGGCTGAGAGGCAGGCAGAGAGAGAGGAGGAAGCAGGCTCCCTACTAAGCAGAGAGCCCAATGTGGGGCTCAATCCCAGGACCCCAGGATCATGACCTGAGCCAAAGGCAGAGGCTCAACCCATTGAGCCATTCAAGCACCCCACTTTGGATTTCAATATATCGGAGAGTACAGAATAGAGGCGAGGAGAGGATGTGTAATGGACAGACACTGGGACAAATAATGAGGAAGTCCTGACGATACAATACAAAATTATTCAAAGCAGAGGAAAGTGGGGGCATTAACTGGGGCAATTAAATTATTACACAAGGTTTTTAAAAGACCTTTATTTTCATTATCAGAAATTAGGTTCATGGAAGAAAACTTAGAAAAATACAGATTAAGAAGAATAAAACAGGGGCACCTTGGTGGCTCAGTCAGTTAGGCATCTGCCTTCAGCTCAGGTCATGATCCCAAGGTCCTGGGATCAAGTCCTGAATCAGGCTCCCTGCTCAGCAAGAAGTCCGCTTCTCCCTCTACCCTTCTCCCCTGCTTGTGCGCTCTCTCTCCCTAACAAATAAATAAAATCTTTTTTTTTTTTTAAGGAATAAAATAAGATATCCAAGAGGCTAATGGAAAGGTGTCTGACATCATTACCCACCAGGGAACTGCAAGTTAAAACCATAGGATACACAAACGTAGTGATCCGAAGGGGCACGTGCACCTGAATGTTTATAGCAGCAATGTCCACAAGAGCCAAACTATGGAAAGAACCTAGATGTCCATCAACAGATGAATGGATAAAGAAGATGTGGTATATATATACAATGAAATAACTGTGCAGCCATCAAAAGAAATGAAATCTTGCCATTTGTGAAGACGTGGATGGAACTAGAGGGTATCATGCTTAGCTTAGCGAAATAAGTCAATTGGAGAAAGACAACTATCATATGATCTCCCTGATATGAGGAAGTGGAGATGCAACGGGGGGGGGGGGGGTGGTTAGGAGGGTAAGAAAAGAATAAATGAAACAAGATGGGATCGGGAGGGGGACAAACCAAAAGAGACTCTTAATGTCACAAAACAAACTGAGGGGGGCTGAGGGGAGGGGGTGTAGGGAGAGGGTGGTGGGGTTATGGACACTGGGAAGGGTATGTATTATGGTGACTGCTGTGAAGTGTGTAAACCTGGCGATTCGCAGACCTGTACCCCTGGGGCTAATAATACATTATATGTTTATTAAAAAAAAAAAAAAAAACATAGGAGATATCCTTACATACCCACCAGACTGGATAACATTTAAAAGACTAGTGATTATAAGTATGGGCAAGGAGTAAAGCAGTCACACACAACTATTTTGGAAAATGACGTGGCAGTATCTATTGAAGCTAAAACCTCACTCCTGAGTATATATCAAAAGAAGTCAGTGCATGTTTACAAAAAGACATATATAAGAATACCCTTTATAGCTTTTTCATAGTACTTGAAACCAATCAAACAAACCAAAAAACTCAAAATGTCTACTATCAGGAGAATGAAATACATTAGTCATAACAACAAAAAAAACCAAACAAACCTAAAAACATACATATATATATATTTTTTAAGATTTTATTTATTTATTTGATAAACAGAGATCACAAGTAGGCAGAGAGGCAGGCAGAGAGAGAAGGAGGGAAGTAGGCTCCCCGCTGAGCAAAGAGCCCGATGCGGGGCTTGATCCCAGGACCCTGAGATCATGACCTGAGCCAAGGCAGAGGCTTAACCCACTGAGCCACCCAGGCGCCCCAATACAGATGTATTTAATACATGCACATATCTCAAAGACATTATATTAACTGAAGCAGATACACACTCACAAGAAGAATATATGCTACATGATCCCACTTGAACAAGGCTCAAGAACAGGCAAAACTAATTGATGGTGACAGAAATCATGACAGGGAACAAGGATGAGATGGATACTGTCTGGTAAGGGGCATAAGGATGAACACTGTGGTACTAAAAAAGTTCTATACCTTGATATGGGTGGTTAGGAAAACAAACATACTTTTAAACTTAATGTACCTTATATACTTTAGTCAATGTATTTTAGAACTTAATTATCAAATTCAGTCTGTCTCTTGCCTCAAATGGTACAAACTGTTATGATTTCACTTAAGGGTCTAGGCAGCTTCAGAACTGTATTTGTGACCTTTAAGATACTGTTAGAGGAAAAAACAACCATATGATTAATATATTAGGAATATTCTTTGGAGCAGCACTGATTTAGAAGACTCCATTTACTTCTTTCTGGATCCATTCAACTACTTGATATAATATTTACATAGTTGTAATATTACAAAATCACTGATTTACAATTTAGTGAATAAACTTACTGATAAAACATGAAAGAATCTGCTCCAGAATAGAAAAAAAGTTAACTATAAAGTTGGCAACATAAAGTAATTATGTATCTAATAGAAATTAGAAGGTGAAAAAGATAAAGGTGAATGACAACAAAGAGGCATCAATATCTTCACCTTCTACAGAACGGAGTTAGGATACACTGCTTATAGTTGATGGAACAGGAAATAACTATTAAACAGCAATTTAAGTTATATTATCTAATTTAAAAGAATTTTTGCATGTATGTAATATCCATTCTGTAAGCCATTTAGAAGAGAATTTAAAACTAAATGTAGTAACAATGGTTTGAGAAGAGTCATTTCAGGGAATGGATGTGACATCTACTTTGTACTGAATGCAGAGAAGTGTCTCAAGTCCTATGTAATAAAGATGGATCAAAAAGTGTTTAAGAAAAAACTTAAAAATTAAATAAATAAAAAATAAAACAATTTTTTTTTTTTTTTTTTTGGTCAGAGAGAGAGAGAGCAGGAGCGAGCACAGGCAGACAGAGTGGCAGGCAGAGGGAGAAGCAGGCTCCCTGCCAAGCAAGGAGCCCGATGTGGGACTCGATCCCAGGATGCTGGGATCATGACCTGAGCTGAAGGCAGCCGCTTAACCGAGCCACCCAGGTGTCCAAACAATTTATTTTTTAAAAGAAAAATTTCTGCCCGTTTCAGACAGGTGGGAAATTAGCCAACAGAGCTATGTATTACCTATACCATGGTCCTAAGATGCATTTTTTAAAAATTTTATGTATCATTAAAGCTCAAAGTAAAAGCATCTGGCGTAACTTTGCTAGAAATAACAATTAGTTCCTGTCATCAACTCTGCTTGTTTCTAAAAACTCCATATATGAAAATTATAAAATTTTTTAGCAACATCTCAGAGGATGCTGAAATGAGAATACTATAATTCCAGATGTGGGTGATTAGTCAAAATGAGACTAAATAGTATAACATGAAGGTATTTAAAGACTTAATAGATACAAGTTTACCTTTATCACCCCTTATTAATAGAAAAATTATATATAGAAGAAATCTATACCCTAAGACAACTATATTTAAAAAATAACCAAGTGGTAAGATGAATAAAAATAGATGAGTATTTATTTGGTCTCAAGTGATAAATATAGAGAAATGATTTTCATTAGTCTCATGAAAACAACAAAGACAAATCTTAGGACAAAGAAAAATTCTCAAAGTATCCAGTTAACCTCCTGACTGTGGAAGTATAACTATATGAGACCACTATGTAGGGGAGACCCACTCAGCCAAACATCCTTGATGGCATAGCACATATCCATCACTAAAATTATACAATGATGACATATGCTTATAGAAGCAGGAGGGAATAATTTATTTCCAGTTACTTATTCAAGGATACATACATATTGCATACTCAATGCTAAGGAATAAAAAAATGAATCTACGAAATAATTAATGTTACGCATTTTAAGATCATACATCCTGAATGGAAATAGGCATTTAGTGAACATAAATAGGGGTCATACAGCTTATGGTCTAAGAATGAAAATGGACACAAATATAGATAATTACAAAAATGTACATAGTAAGGGAAATATGGGGAAGTTAAGGAGCACATAGGATTCCTGCCCAAACCAAAATGCAAATCTTTTTTAAGATTTTATTTATTTATTTGAGAGAGTGAGAGAGAGCATGAGAGAGGAAAAAGTCAAAGGGAGAAGCAGACTCCCATGCAGCTGGGAGCCCTATGTGGGACTCAATCCTGGGACTCCAGGATCATGACCCAAGCCGAAGGTCATGACCAACTGAGCCACCCAGGCGCCCCCAAAATGCACATCTACACTAAGACCTGAAGAATGACTAAGAGGATGAGTAGGATAACAAAACTGAACAGCAAAACAGGAAGAGAGTATTGCATATTAAGTCAAGAGACCTTAGAAAAAAAGTAAAGTCAAACCAAACCAAATGCAAATAAAATGCACAGTATATTCACAAAGCCAAGTTTTACACTTAGAAAAGAAAATGTGAGAAAAGTTGAGATGAAGCTGCTCAGGTAAGCAATACAGAATGGAAATGAAGAACTGAAAGGTGATGAAACAATTTAAGGGAATCACTTAGGAACCATAGACTGCCAGCCTTAAGAAGATGACAGGCTGGATCAGGTTAATGGAAGTAGGAACAGAGGGAAATGATGGATTTAGGATGAATTAGATGTAGAAATGACAGAATGTGGTGTATGGATCACTCTGGGAAATGTAGGAGAAAAATCAATCAGGGATATCATTAGATTTCTAATTTAGACAGTCTTTAACACCTAGTGGTACCATTTCTTAATATTGAGCAGCCAGAAGAATGAATTTGGTGGTGGCGGTAGGAGAAATGGATAAAGCAAAGCCTGAGGAATGTATGTATGAAGATGCCTGTTAGGCAGTGGGATATAGCTCAGAAGAGAGAGTTGACTTGGACACACAAATCTGGGTCCAGTGTATGATTTTATAAGTACAGTGTCTAAAGTGAGAAGAAACCTAGAACCCCAAGGAGCAATATTTTAGGAAGATGCAGAAAAAGATGATTTGGCAAAATCAACTGCAGTAGATCTGGAATAGGCCTAAGGAGGTGGGGAGATTCCAGTTGGGATCTGGGTAAAGGGAATTTTAATGGAAATGAATAATTAGGAAAATGAAAGGCTATGACAACGGTTCTTAAACGTAAGCATACATCAGAATGACAACAGGAGAGCTTGTTCAGATTGCTAGACACCATCCCCAGAGTTTCTGATTCAGTTAAGTCTGGATCTGGGCCTAGAATGTGCATTTTTAACAAGTTTCTAGGTAATGCTGATGCTGCTGATTGGGGGATTAGACTCTAAGAACCACAGGGTTATGGTATAGACTAACAGACTATACATATGGACCCTGAAACCACACTGGCTGACAACAAACCCTAGGAGAAAGACAGTGAGTGAAGTGTTAACACTACAATTAAGTGGGAGTAACCCAAGAAGTCAAGCGAATAAAAGCAAAAACGACTACAGCATAGCTGGGTAACACAAGACTCAAGAATATACATGGATTTTAACTTGAAGTAGAGAAACTAAAGGCTTAAGACCGTAACTTCGCCTCCTGACCATAAGGTATACAGGGGAATAAAGCTAGCTTCAACTTGACAAGGTTACAGGAGAATGTGTGTTCAGGAAAGAATCTGGTTTCAGGCTCAATTCAAGTTCCAAGTGAGCTGAATTAAAATTAAAACAAGAAACCATTTTTTAATTTATCAAATTTAAAATTTAAAAATAATAATACCACGACTGTGAAGAAGTCTATTTTTTTCATACTAAGAAAAAAGCTGTTAGGCATATTTCAGTTATTAAGATGAAACACTTAAAAAAATTTCTCATTTAACTAGCTAAACTCTTAATTCTAAAATTATTTATTTATAAGGAAGAAAATGGAAGCTTCATACCAACTGTATACAACTATATAAGGTGAAAAATAAAAATCCATCTTCCTAATCCCCAAGCCCTAGCTGATTGTAATCACTATTAAAATGCTCTTGTAAGTATTCTCCAGGTTTTCTGTGCATGTGCCAGGCTGCGTATCTAAAGAGCACAAGAAACCCCAGAGGAAACACACAAAGAAAACCACATCTAGATATATCACAGTTGAACTGTCTTAAACTAAAGACACAACAAATCTTAAAAAGTAGCAAAGAGGGAACAATTAAGATTAACAGCTAACTTATCAGAAACAATGAACACAATAGAATGACATATTCAAAGTGACACTAGTACATGAAAGTCCAAAGAGCATATAAAATTGTAGAAATTGTCAAACTGCATTACAATAAGGTTACAACAATTTGTGTTCTCTACTGTACTGTACTATATTCTCGCATTACATATTACCAAACTGTTTAATTCTTACCAATCCAAAATGCAAAAACAAAAAACTTTTTAAAACTGGAGTATGAAACTCTGATTTACATTATGGAAATGTTTACATAATGTTTCTTAGCATTCAAATTGTTTTTGTTTTGTTTTGTTTTAAAGATGGTACTTATTTGGCACAGAGAAAGAGAGAAAGAGAGAGAGAGAGAGAGAGAGAGAGCGCGCAAGCCGGCATGTGCACAAGCAGGAGGAGCAGCGGAGGGAGAGGGAGAAGCAGACTCTCGGCTGAGCAAGGAGCCCGATGGGGGATTCAATCCCAGAACCTGGGATGACGACTTGAGCCAAAGGCAGACACGTAACCCAGTGCGCCACCCTGGTACCCCTCAAATTTCTTTCACCGTGAACTGCTTTCCATAGGATTATCTTCTTGATTTGTAAGAGACCTTACGATATTAGCTACATTCATTTTATGTGCTGAAAATATTTACTCCATTTCCCCTAAAAAATATCATAAATTTTCATAAACTCATAGCCATATCTCCCTATCCAAATGCTTCCCCACTCTAAACTATCCTCCACTACACCAAAGTTGTATTTCTTTTTTAAGTTTATTTATTTTTAGTAATCTCTATACCCAATATGGGGCTTGACCCTATCAAGAGCCACATGCTCTTCTGACTGAACCAGCCAGGTGCCCCCAACCCCTACCAAATACATTGTATCTAAACAACCATCTATGATGAAACTGATAAACTGTCAAGGTCCTTTTAGCCTCATCTCTAATACACTGCCACTCTCTACAGTAGCCACCACAGAATACTTAACAGGGAAAAAAAAAAAAAAAAAAAGAATACTTAACAGAGAAAAGCTTGTGAAATATTAAAAAAAAAAAAATTGGCATTCTTTCTTTAAGCAATGTTACCTTCTACTCCCTCAATCCAAATTTTTACCTCATTTATATTACTCCTTAAACTCTTCAGGTAGGGGGTGCCTGGATGGCCCAGTGGGTTAATCATCTGCCTTTGGCTCAGGTCATGATCCTGGAGTCCCCAGATAGAGCCTGATGCACTGGGCTGCCTGCCTCTGACCCTCTCCCTGCTCCTTCTCTCTCTCAACTAATGAAGTCTTAAACAAACAAACAAACAAACAAATAAACAAAAAACCTCTTCAGGTGGAGTAACTCGCTTCTTTCTACTATACTTTATACATGCCTCTATATATAAAACTTAAACTCTGTATTTTAGTATTATGAACCTCTTGGCAGAAGGAAACATCTTAATACTCCCAAGTAAATGTTTGTGTAATGGATAAAAAGATACAGTGAGGGGCGCCTGGATGGCTCAGTGGGTTAAAGCCTCTTTAAAGCCTTCCGCTCAGGTCATGATCCCAGGGTCCTGGGACTGAGCCCCGAATCTGGGCTCTCTGCTCAGCAGGGAGCCTGCTTCCCTTCCTCTCTCTCTACCTGCCTCTCTGCCTACTTGTGATCTCTGTCAAATAAATAAATAAAATCTTAAAAAAAAAAGATACAGTGACCTATACTGATTAAATGTATTGATGAAACTCATGTATTAATGAAAGAACACAAGGAATCAAAGTATCAGGTGATAAGATACAGACAACTGGAAGGATGTATCAAGATGATACATAACTTATTTTTGCTAGCTTAGAACAGTAACAGAAAAAACATTCACTGAAAGAAACAGTATTAACATAGAGCTAATAACAAGCAATAGTAAGTATGTTTTAGGAAAACCAAAGTAGGTTGAGATTAATAAATTAGAATCTGTGAGCTTTATAAACTGTATTGACTAAGTCAATTTAAGGCTTTATTAGGTAGTGTAGGAAATTTGCTCATTAAAGTCCATGGCTGTTTTTACTTTTATTACCTTCAAATCCCAGTGCTTAAACACAGACAAACCTTTCTGTATAGGCAATTATCCAGTACTAACTACGTAATTTGTTTGCAGATAGTTCAGGCCCTCAATCTGTTTATCTTCCTAGAGTGAAGTCAATTAGGTAGCCTGAGGCTATGAAACAGCACTGATTCAAGAATTAACCCAGGATATCACCACAGGTTCAGCACTAAAATCTATGCTTATTTCTTCAAGTTCTTTTTCCCTTCCTAAAAGAACCTTTCACAAGAGCAGTCAGCCAACAACTTCCAGATGTAGTGCCTCTGGAAGCAGTATTCCAGATGAGGCCACATTTCCCCTGGGTAGCTCCAGGATTAGGGTCCAGCCATTTCTGCTCACTGAGGCATTCATCTACAGGCAATTCCCTGTATTGCCTGGAATTCCCCACAGAGCTTCCAGAGTCTCTCATAGCTGCCCCATAGTTGGGAGTCTCTTCCTACTGAATCCTTCTTCCTTCTTTGTCTCTTTTAACAGATGTCATACCTGAATCACAGTGTGTCTACTCCTTTCTCGTTAAGCTACACAGATGCTATCCCACAACAAATCTCCTTCCTTTTTACCTCTATCTTAGCATCTGCTTCTCAAAGGACCTCAACTGACATACCATGATATCCTACTTTCCACTTTCAAGGTCTACTAAAATCTGGCTACCATATACTGCCCAGTATTTTACCATATGTTTACAAGAATAGTGTCTGGGCATTTAATTAGTAAGTTGAGCTTTTATACTACAAAGGAGTATAGATTAGAAAGTTTCTTCAGACTAAAAATTCTACCTCCTCTAGGTTTGAGCAAAAAATAATTTAGTTTAACCAACTAACCAATATTCAACATGCATAATCTATCAAAAATACTTACATAACTGTGTTGTCATCCACTAAGATATCACAACCATGAGCAGGACACGAAATAGTCTGAAAAAGATTGAAATTTAAACTATGTCTTCATTCAACAAATATTTACTGAATGCTTACCATTGCCAGGCACTTCAGTAGGTTGAGAATACCTTAACATTCATAGGATCTTAATCGTCTCCTTTCTATTAAATGGATGTGTGTGTTTATCACAAGGTAACTAGAACTGCTGACCTGAATAATTGTTTCTCAATATAAAACTTGAAAGGCACAAGCAAGACACCTGACAGAATTGCTCAACAAGTTTAGCCTGATACATACACATCTTAATGCTGCTGAGAAAACATTACCTGAACTATATCTTTAAGTGGACTGCCACGTTGTAAATAGAAAAAGAAGCCTTAATTATCTTTTAGTCTTAATACAGAAAAAAGTTCCCCATGCAATTCATAATCAAAGATGCTTCACCTGTTTATATTTCTGCAAGGGCCTAAACACTGTAGGAAATTCAACAAAAACTAAAAATCAAATTGGCATCTTTACCTGTCCCATGCCTTCCTCCATTATTTTGGTAGTTAAATATTCACTCCAGCACTGCATACAAAACTTATGTCCACATTCAAGGCCAGTGAAATACTGCAACAAAAATAATACATGGACTTTTAAAAAACATTATCAGAAAAATCACTATACATATACATAGTGACTCATATACATAGTGACTCAGTAAGTCTCTATTAGGTCACATTTCTCATTTTGACACGACTAGCTGGGCTCCTAAAATAAACTTCTTGGTGGTGAACCTTAGACATGCAAATACAATTAACACAAAATAACCTAATTAATGAGCAACGCATCTACAATAGATATTTAGAATTTTTAGGAAAGGCAGACAAGTTCGTATTAAATATAAAAATATGTCATGTACCAATAAGCATATGAAAAGATGCTCAAAATCGTTAGCTATCAGAGAAATGTAAATCAAAACTACAATGAGACAGGACTTCACTCACTAGGAGTGCTATATTCAAAAAGATAGTAACAAGTGTCGGTAAGGATGTAGAGAAATTAGAACCCTCATACACTGCTGGTGGGAATGTAAAATAGTACAGGTGCTTTGGAAAACACTGTGACAGTTTCTCAAATAATTAAACATACAGTTACTCATGATCCAGCAATTCCACTCCTAGGTATATGCCCAAAAGAAATGAAAACATAGCTCCAAACAAAAACTCGTATGCAAATACTCATAACAGTATTATCCATAGTAGCCCCAAAGTAGACACAACCTAAATACCCATGGACTGATGAATGGATAAACAAAATATAGAATATCCATATGAAAGAATATTATTCAGGCATAAAAAGGACTGAAGTACTGATACATACTATAAGGCAGATAAGCCTTGGAAACATTATGCTAAATGAAAGAAGCCAGCCACAAAAGATCACATATTGTTTGATTTCCACTTATACGAAAGGTCCAACAGGCAAATTCATAGAGAAAATAAATTAGTGGTTGCCTAGGGTTGAGTAACTTGGGGGGTGGGGGGGTAAGGGGTAGTGACTCTAGGGAGATGAGATTTCTTTTTGGGGTTATGAAAATGTTCTAAAATTTACTATGGTAATGATTGCACAATTTTGTGACTATATTAAAAACACTTTAAATAAGTGAATCGTATCGTATGTGAATTATATCTCAAAGGTATACTTAAAAATGATACACAGGGCGCCTGGGTGGCTCACTTGGTTAAGCAACTGCCTTCGGCTCAGGTCACGATCCCAGAGTCCTGGGATCGAGTCCCACATCAGGCTCCCAGCTCCATGGGGAGTCTGCTTCTCCCTCTGACCTCCCCTCTCATGCTGTCTCACTCTGTCTCTCTCTCTCAAATAAATAAATAAAATCTTAAAAAAAAAATGATACACAAACATAGACTTCTGAGTTGCATGAAATGTAGCTTACCTAGATAATCAATAAAATCTTATGGAAACCAAAAGATTTATTCAGATAGCTAAGAATAATAGTAACATTTGGTCTAATCTTGTATTACCTACATGATATGAAATACTACTAATTTGATGGATAGTTAAATGGAGTCTATTATATTCTATAATATACAAATAATGGTCACCAGTTTCAACTAAGTATATTTTACAATATTTACTCTAAATCATATCACGGTTAAAAACAACAATTTAACAGCATGAATTTATGTTGAAAAAATAAGTCTCCCTTTCAAAAAAAAAGTTTTTAAAAAAAATTTATTTGACAGAGAGACACACAGCGAGAGAGGGAACAGAAGCAGGCGAGTGGGAGAGGGAGAAGCAGGCTTCCTGCTGAGCCATATGTAGGGCTTGATCCCAGAACCCTGGGATCATGACCTGAGCCGAATCATGACCTGAGCCCCTTAACAATTGAGCCACTCAGGCATCCCCACCAAAAAAAAAATTTTTTTTTAAGATTTTATTTATTTGACAGAGAGCGAGAGAGTGCACAAGCAGTGGGAACAGCACAGGGAGAGGGAAAAGCAGGTTCTCTGCTGAGCACAGAGCCTGACATGGGGCTTAATGCCAGGACTCTGGGATCATGACCTGAGCCAAAGGTAGACTCTTAACTGACTAAGCCACCAGGGCACCTCTGGAAAATAAATCTCCTTTATCCCCATCCTTGTCCTCTACTTCAGGGAAGTAATCCCTATTTCAATATCTTACATATTCTGCCAGAGATGTTCTAACATACACAGCTACACACAATATGAGTAGTATACACTCTCACCTTGGTTAATTATTATATAATAGATTTCTCACATTGTTCTACATTAGTACACATGGGTCCACCTCTTTTTACAGTCTGTGTGAAGGTACTATAATTCATCTAAACAGTCCACCATTAATGGACATTTAGACTTTTTTTTTTGGTCACTATGCTACTGTACTGGCTATCTATAAATCATTATGATCATGCAAATGCATCTTGGGACAAACTGATACAAGTGATATTATAAGAGGTATACATTTACACTTCAATTGATTATTACCAAGCTTCATTCAAAGAGGTTGTAGCAATTTATACTGTTCAAGAGAACCTGGTTTCCCAACAACCCTGGTCAAATGTCAAACCTTATCAAATGTCTTGATCTTTGCCAATCTAACAGGTAAAATGAAATTTAATCCATTAGTTTTGATCTTAATTTATGTGTGAAGTTTAAACATCTGAAAGAAGATTTAAGACTATATATTTCTTTTTCTGTGCACTCTTTTCACCTATTTTACCCATTTTCCCACTGGGCTTAATTTTTTCCTTAGTGATTTAATAGCAGGGATTTTTAGCTATTTAGAAAACTGGCCATTTATAAGCACAGCAAGTATTTTGTTTCAAATCTGAATGCTCATATTTTGTTGCCATGAAGAAGCTCTCTACTTCTATGTAGCAAAGTCTAATAGTTTTAAAATTTCCGGCATCTAAATTAACTAACTTTAATATAAAGAGTTAGGAAGGAATTTAAGATTCTAGTTGAGATGGCAACCAAGTTGTTCCAATACCTTTTACTGAATTCACTTTATTTGAAATGCCCTCTTCTACAATACACCGAATTCCTCTCACATATATCTGACTCCATCTTATTCCACTGTAATGATTATTCTTGTATTTGGTAGGACTAGTTCCTCCTTATCCTCATCAATTTAGTCTTCTTTTTAAATATTTTACTATTATTCTACCTCTTCAAATACTCAAGCTGTCTTTTTATTTCCTTTAGTATTTAAAGTTTTCTTCATAACAGATCTTTCACACTTCTTGCCCAGTTTATTTCTAGCTCTTTTAATCTTTTTGTGGCTCATATTAAGTGGTACTTTTTATTCCATTCCATTTTCTTGCTGTTATTTGAAAAATGCTCATGAAATTTCTGATGTTGCTTATGACATTCAGATACAAATAGTAAGGATACAAAATTCTATACTATAGCACATCAACTATATAAAGAATGCCCATAAGCAGACATGGGAAAAAATGTATCCAAGTCCTAAGACTAGTCTTATGGACAAAATGACATGGAAAACATTTACCTAGTTTAAAATGTGGTGCTAGTCAGATTGACAAGGATTCTAACTCACTCACAGAACAAGTGAAGGTAAGTATTTTGGAAATCAATATTCCATTAAAAAAAACAACAACAACTAGGAAACAAAAGAATCTATTCTCATTACCCCCAGTTGGTAAAGGAGATCTGGCACAAACTTGTTGTCAGATCACCAGTGGACAGCATCTGATTTTCAAGGATATAATAATGGGAAGGAGCATTCTTTATGGGACAATTATAGCCACATAAAAGATCAACAATTCTAAAATATTTTATTCATAACTTAAAAACACATATACATCCTCATGTGCTTGGTTTTTTTCCAAATACGAATACTTGAGATTGAGAAATTAGAGGTCACAACGGTTACCAAGTGATCATTGCAAGAAACATCTCTACCTTTGGAACTTCTAGATCAGGGATCATTATAAGAAAAAAAAACCAAAGCTTTTTAAAGGCCTCTTTTCCAATAATTCTTCTAATTAGGTAACACTACCAAACAAGATAAATTAGAAAAATAAATCGCACATGCGTGTCTAGAGATAAATCAATACAAACACATTCATTGTGCTCAAGAGTGGCATTATTATCATGCACATATCTAGGTATCACTATCTGGTTCCATTTCCCTTTCCATCCTCCTCCTTTCATATACCTGTTCCTTTACTAGCTTGTGCTTACCTACTTGGGTCCCTAACTCAAGGGATAGGATTATTATCAACAAATTTATTCATAAATAAATCTGACACAGAATATACTAAAACTACATGAAATATTACTTAAAACAGAAATTAATGGTCCTTTAAAAGAAGAACTGAAAGCATAAACACTCTTACAGGGTTCATTTATCCCTGTCATTTTACACACCCAGCAACTAATATCAAATAGAAGTAGGAACATTAAGAAATATCTCTCCTCCATCAGAAGTTGCTAATACCTAAAGTTAAAGCCATTTTGTTTATAAAAACTGAATAATCAGGGCATCAGTTCCCTCATCCATAAAATGGAATGAGTTAAGAAGGGTTGGACTTAGATTCCCAGCACAAAGACTCAGAGGTGCCTAAGGGGTGAGGGATGGGAGGGTGGACTATCCTCATAATCTTCAAAGTTGCCTTTATGTAACATGTCTGATTATTAGAATATACAAATTATTTACCTCATAAAAAGGGAGAAATCACAGCCCAAACTATATTCCCTAGTGAAGTGGGGGTGTTAGCAAAGCTAGATCTTTTGCTTTAATTCAAAACACATTATTATAAAAGAGTGACTATTGCCAGGGCTAAGAAACCCCTGAACTGGCCTCAACACGGGGGTGTGGGGGTATGTGTGTGGGAATTTATGAACTTTAAAAGCACCCCAAAGTCTCAGGAAATTGTTTTTTAAGGAAGAGATCACCCACAATAGTTAATTTTGAAGTGCTACAAACTAGCTATCAAAGCATTTATTTAAAAAACTTTTTTGCATGTGGCACTGTATAAAGCCAAAGTTGCTTTCTGGGAGGATAAAGGTATCGGAGATATACATTAATAAAGGCAAGTGTCAGTGTTTGAAGAGAATGGTGGAAATTGAAACATGGGAACTGTACAACAGAGGTTAAAAAAAAAATCACTCATCCAATTAAAGCTTTAATAGAGTCTCAGATGACATTTACTTGCAGAACTGAAGAGGTTAAAATCATCTTCTCTATCAGTCTAAACACCATGAGTAAAGAAGTCCTAATTTTACTACACTGTATTTTTCATAATGCTTGGCAGTTCCCATAACATTTAACTTACTTTCCAACCCATGTTGCTGTTTGCTTTCTTGTCCTGTCATTCACATAGCCAAACTTCCTTTAAAGAGCAATTTGTTCATCTTTAGTGCCTCCATTTCCTTTCCCATCTTCAAGTCAACGATTCTTCAGCCCATGCAGTGTGGTTTCTCATCTTACCATACTACTTAAATTAACTTTCCAAAATCATCAGTAAACTTCATGTTGTTAATTCCAAATTCACTTGTTAAGTCTTTGAAGTTTATTTGTTATGTTTTTATCATTCTTGGAGGTACATTCTATTACTCCGGTTTCTACACTGCTCTATTTTTCTGGTTCATCTAACTACCACACTTTCAGAGGTTATTTCACAAGTCAGTTTCTGTGGGAGATTCTCCCCAACCGAAAACTGGGTTAGATGTGTCTCTCCAAAATGTTCTCACAGTATCACACCCTATCAAAGTGTTTACCATTCTTTCTGAACATGTCATTTTATTTATCTCTTATCTACCCAACTAACCTGTAAATTATC
>RCUC01121276.1:0-18008 GCA_003697995.1 Taxidea taxus jeffersonii
AAGACATGGTGGACAGGTGCGGAGCCCAATCTAGACCTGGTAGGGGGATCACCCTCTTTCCAGAGTTCAGTCAAGTCTAGAGCTCTTCTGTCTTCTGGAGCCCTCTTTCAAGGACCGCCTAAGAGCGCTCAAGGGCCAAGAAATCCAGGACCGCCCGGGGGCTAGGGAGGCACCTGAGTCCCTACCTTAAGGTCCCGCTGGCCCGAGGAGGAGGCTTCTCCACACGGAGGCGTGGCTGGCTGGGAGTCCTAGGGGCAGCCGAGTGTGAGCGGGCGGGTTTGGGAGGAGAAGCTAGAGGGCAGGGGGGTCGCGGGGTGGAAGCGCTAGCCCCTGCTCGGCGGCGACCTCTTCCACCTGCACCCCGCGAACCCTGGCCTTTCCAAGTTCAAATCTCCGAAGCGACGGCCCCAGCGTCACGCAGCAGCCCAGAGGGGACCGGGCTCCTCCGTGTTCCCCCGACCCGAGCAGTCCCCGGGAGCCCGGGCGCAGTCCGCGTCTAGGTGGGGGCTGGGGGGAAGGACCCCGCGGGGGCCGGGACACCACTCGGAGCTCCTCCCCGGGCCGCCCTCAGCGCCGCGGGCCGCGGAGGAGGAGCCGCGCCCGGGCCGGCGTCGCCCTGGCTCCTCCTCCCCGCGCGGGCCTGGCCCTCCCTCCCCGGCGTCCAAAGCTCCGGGTGGCCGCGGCCGAGCTGGGAGCCGAGCGCGCTGGGCGCGGCCGTCCCGCTGCCGCCGCCTCCGAGCCCTGAGTGCGCCCGCGGCCATGGTCCCCGCGGCGGTGCCGGGCGCTTGAGCCCCGGAACGCGGTAAGCGAGGAGCCCGCTCCCGGGGTCCCCGGCCCCGCGGCCTGGGGGTGAGCGGAGGCCTCGCACCGCCCTCGCGCCGTCGGCAGGGCCCTGCGCGCCCAGGGCGGACCCAGCGCCGGGACGGGCTGGGGCTTCCCCTTCGGGGCCCCGGCGGGAGCTGTCACCGCGCGCGGGGCGCCCCCGGGGAACGAGGCGGGGAGGGGGCGGCTTCGCGGGCGGGAGGAGGGGCCGGTCCTGGAGGCGCGGGCTGCGCTGCCGGGGGGCGGGCCGGCGGGCGGGGAGGATGCGCGCCGCAGCCCCGGAGAGCCGCGCTTTTGTACGCGCTGGCTCCTTACATATGGAAATGACGCTCGCGCGGGTCCCCAGTTGCGTCCTTTTGAAGGACGCCCGCCCGGAACCACGGCGCCGGCTGCGAAGTATTGTCCCGCTCCTTGAGCCCTAACAAAGCGTCCTCCTTCGCTTTGCAGAGCACTGGAGGCGGGCGGCCGGCGGTGCGGGCGCAACGGAGAGGCCGCCAGAAGGTAGGCGAGGACGGCGGGGGCCGAGGCGGCGTGCCGCCTGGTGACACAATGGGGTGTTTGAGGTTTCTGGGGGTGCAACGCGCAGGCGGGTCGGAGAGCATCGGCATCGCAGTTTGCCCGGGGACTCGGGCGGAGCGCCCGCTCTCCGGCCGCACCTCCGCCTCCCCGCCCAGCAGCGCGGCTGGGTCTGGGCTGCTCCGCCGCCCCCGCGGTCCCGGCGCGCCGGCGGCGGCTGAAAGCCGCTTCTGTGTGTAGACCCAGGAGCGGACTTGACCTCGGGAGGGAGCAGGAAGGGTGGTGGTGCTGTTGCCTTGTGCCACCAAGGCAGCCTCGTGATGGAGCCGCGGAAGAGAAACCTGTCTGGGGAAACCCGAGGTGATAAGCCTGGGCTGAGCAGCGGAGAGCTGTTTGGGGCCCTTACAGGGGGACATCTCAGAAGGCGGGAGTGGAGGGGACGCATATAGCAAGACTTTCCCAGTGCAGTGAGCAAGAACTAAGGGGAAAAGGACCAGATGACACGCGGTTATTGCCTGAAAACCTTGATCGCCAGACCAGTGGAATAGAAGTGTGGCGTGCTGCCGAGAAGCTTCCAGGATTCCCAGTGCTGGGCTTCTGCGATTACCACACCGGTCCCTGACAAAAGGACAAAGCTGATGGAAACACTTTACTGCAGAAGGCTCTTTCTGTGAAGTTGAGAGACAGAGAAAGGCGTTTTCCTAGCCCCAGCCCTGACAAACGGGGGTAAAGGCACACAGAAAATGGGGGGTGTAGAGATTGCTCTACCCTGTACCTTGTTTCAACAACTTAGCTATTATGAGAACCTGGGCCTTCTTTACTCAACAGGGGCAGCGGAATTCCTGAGGTAGACTTGCCATACAACTTAACTCTTAATTTATGAAATCAAATCAGATAGCTTAGTTGTCTTTTGTGACCGCCATAGTAGCCTTTTAGGATTAAAATCCTGGTAGAGTCCATCCCGGCATATGGACTGAGCTCCTGAGGCCATGGAGGATTTCTCAGTGGGGCTCCCTTAAATTGGTTGACAGAAATTTATGTCTGCTTGTTCCAGAGGCTTGCCATTCTACAAGGAAATATATTTTTCCTGTGTCAGCTTAATTTTGTCTTGAATCTTCTCTAGTGGCTAGCATATTAGTGGATGACCTGAAATATTGGCAGATAACTGGCTCTGGAGTTGGGGTAGTGGGGAGCTGTGAAGATTTCCAGACTGTGTGTAAAAGTAACATTA
This sequence comes from Taxidea taxus jeffersonii, assembly GCA_003697995.1. Classification (NCBI taxonomy): domain Eukaryota; kingdom Metazoa; phylum Chordata; class Mammalia; order Carnivora; family Mustelidae; genus Taxidea; species Taxidea taxus. The sequence goes on from RCUC01121276.1 coordinate 2,570, forward strand.
CAGGCTGGCTGAAAAGCAGTTTGTTGTCTGTTCAGCTGTTGTCAATGTTCTCAGGGAGGTGAAGTGAACTCCTGGGGAGTTTGTTTACAGATTTATTTTCACCTGTTCCCTGGCGATTCTGCAGGGGAAACCATTCTGAACTGCAATAGAGATAAAGGGAAGGACTTATAGATGTTCCGAATGGGTTGGGCATCAAAAAAGATATTGCCAAGGCAGGAGAAGGCTTTACAGGGGCAGTGGAAAGGAAGCCATCAGAGGCACAGTCTTCACATTAAAAAATGTCAAGGATCAGTCATTTTAATAGGCACTTGCTGAGAATGGCCTGGTTTCTTTCTTCATCTTTTTTTACTTTAGATATGCGATGACCCTTAATATCAAAAGATGTTGACTGTCACAGAGGGGGAGAAGAGGGCCCCAGGGAATTCTGAACAGCCAACCTTAAATTTTTTTTTTTAAGATTTTATTTATTTATTAGTTAGAGAGAGAGCGAGCACAGGCAGACAGAGCGGCAGGCAGAGGCAGAGGGAGAAGCAGGCTCCCTGCCGAGCAAGGAGCCCGATGTGGGACTCGATCCCAGGACGCTGGGATCATGACCTGAGCCGAAGGCAGCTGCTTAACCAACTGAGCCACCTAGGCATCCCCAGCCAACCTTAATTTAATGGGCAATATTCTTATCATAAGTCAAATGTTAAAATAAATTGTTTTAAATGTCATTGCAAATGACTTTCTAAACTAACATTTCACCAGTCTTGATGCTTCCATTTTGTGTTGATAATGTACATACATTTTATCAGTCTCACATTGATAAAGGATTGGCAAATTAGCTGGATTCAAGCAGCCTAAAGCCTTTTCAGGAGGTTTATTTTTATAGATGCCAATTCATCTGTAAGCCAATAAATTATGTGGTTTGAATTCTGGCTATTGAGCTTACATCTGTTGGGCAGGAACTTGTGGAGAGACCGAGGCTTGCAAAAAGATGTTTTCCTCTTATTTACAAATAAAATAGAATTTTAAAAAGATTATGGGAATATGCAAGTGAGCAACTTTTTTTTTAAATTAGGACACTTCCTTGTTGCAATGTATATCAGCAGTTAATCATTTATTGAAGCTTTTGAAAGGAACAGTTACAAAGTATTAATGTCCTACCATTCACATAAAATACAAAGTTGAGAAAACATTGTTTATAGGTGGGAAAAGAGATTCTCTTCTCCGGAGGACTGTGCCCCTAGCTGCAGGCATTCTGAATTAATTCCAGTAAATATGGCTCAAGAAGTGAAAGTTGTTATGAGAGTCTCTTTTAAGAAAGTAACAAGCATGGAGCTCTGTTTTCTGCTTCTATAATTTTACTTAGTAGCTGATTACAGGTTATTGACTCTACAATGTGCTAGGCTAATGGTTTTTTTCCTCCAGCTACCCTGAGTTAACTACTTGATTGGTAATCCACCTCACTGTTAGGTTTAACAAAAGCTTGGGTTTGGCACATCGCTCAAGATAGTCACATACTAAAACTTTTTTTTAATGTTTTAAAATAAATGCTAGGAGAACGTCCTTGGTTAAATTCAGTTTAATAGTGTAGTTAACCAAGGTGTTTATTGTCTTTCAGATATATGTAATGTCATTTTTGTTTCTGTGCAGTGGCATTTAAACTTTTGTGTTGTATCTTTGCCCTGTGACTTTATTCCTGGTGATACCGGGGTGCCTGTGGTATCCAGCTAGGAGAGGTACTGTCTGAGCCGAGAGGAGGCTACCTGACAGGAGTCATTGTGATGAGCAGCCGTGGTTTCTGGCAGAAATATCCTATATAGATATGTAAAGAGAGTTGCTTTTTCTATTAAGCTTTTGCTCAACTTGAATTTATTCTTGTCACTATTTCGTTTTATACTGAAATGAATCCAAATGTTAAGAATGGAAATCTTTGCAATTAGAGTGGTTGCAAAAAATAAAAAATAAAAAAAAATCAAGAGAGAGAAGAAAAAGAAACATTTTAATTTGATCATTGGCATTATGAGGCTCCGACTTGCCAAATGGTGAAAGTTAATGGCGTGAATGAAAAGTGTTCCCAGAGCAGGGTTTGTCCATGTTGACCACTTTAGTTATAAAGTAACTAAATTAGTCACTTGCTGGTCACTGCCTGGTCTGTGGATCCCCAGCAGCTATGCCTGAACACAAACCTAAAAGCATCTATTGTGATACCCAAGGAAAGCGTCTGAGCCAAGAGGGGCATCCAGACATTCCATATAGCTGTTCAGCTGCTGGACCATCTGGAGGGAAATAAAAGGCCTGGGGTAGGGGCTCTGGCATTGTGCTCATTTATTATTTGGTTTTCCCTTGCCAGACTTTGTCCCTTTTTCACTGCCCTCTGGCCCAGAACAGACGTCCCCTTTGGCTGGGGTGCCATTCTTACAAGCTCCTTTCTGTACCCTGCATGCCGGAAAGTTCAGAAGTTCACGTAGCCACTTCATGGTGGCCTTATGTTGGGGACTTCATTATTCCAGCGACTCCTCACCTGTGTCTTTCCCAGTCCCAGGTGGCGCTGATTTCATCAACCGGGGTTGCTGAGGGGCACACAGTAACACAGGCTGTGATGGACATCCCCGTCCGGGTCTACGCATTTTGGCAACCTTGTTTTGAGTTATTTGGAAGGAAAATGCTCCAAATAGTCCTCATTATGGGTGCTTATTGGGTGGTAAATGTTTTGATAAATGGCTCTGTGCATCTGCCTCTTATTTAATCATCCCTAGTTAGAACTCTCAAATACTGCCCACACTGGCCCTTCTATTCCAGAGGAAGTGAAGGTTTCTGTCAGTGTGATGGGGAAGGTAGCAGGTGAAGAGAGCCCCCCCCCCCCCCCCCCCCCGCTTGGCCGGGGGTGGGGGGGCGGCTTTATAAAACTGGAATTTTTCTTTGTGATTTGAAGTAGGGTTTGTCACTCAAAACCCAATGTTCTTCATCTCTGAGGAAGATTTCTGTCGCTGGTGGGTGTCCATTAGGCTTTAACTCTGGAAAGCATTGATGGCACAGATTAGACATACTTAAGTATTTTGAGGGAGTAATTTAACAATGATCAATTTCTGGACGAGGCCCGCTGTTGGAAAATACGGGGCTCTAGTGATCATTTTTTTTCCCTAGTGATTATTTTTATTTAAAAAAATGTGTTTCTTCCTTGCCCTAAATTCCAAAGCTGCTTTGGAAAAAAAGAGTGCTTATTCCGTATATCTCTAGTGCCTTATAGGCTCTAACTATTGAATAAGTGGATTAGAGCGGTAGGCAGGAAAAATCCCCCCCCCCCCCCCATTGAGAGGAGTTTGTGGCCATCAGGTTTTCTTGGCGGTTTCTGGTACTCAGTAGTTTAGCTGATTAACACATGAGGGTGGAGATAAGGGATTTGTCTTGATGTCTTTTCAGTGGTCCCGTTCCTGTGTTCTGTGTGCACGCATAGCACTGAGAGATGGTCTGATTTAGAGTCAGACCAGAATTCAGATCTCAGTTCCACACCCATATTAGCACTCTGTCCTTGGACAAGTTGCTTAATTTCACCAAGCCCCAATTTCTACAACTTAAATGGGAATGTGATGTCTAAAGAATTAGAAGGATTAAATGAGCTCATTTATGTAAAGTACTCCGCATAGGCCAGACTTCTAGTAGATACCCAGAAGTTTAAAAAAAAAAAGTTTCATCTTAAGTCCCAACTGTATTTCAGCCTTTCTGCTTTTGTTTGATGTTAAATTTATCAGTAATCTGCCTTTAGAGATAGAGGTAGCGCTGAACCTTCCCAGTTGCCGTTAACCCTTTAGTAGTATAATATTGTTTATATTCCTGCCCTGTGCATTCTCGCTGTCTGTAACGCATTCTGCAGCTCCTGCTCTGCTTCTTCAGAGGCAGATCAACGGTTAATTGACTTGTAAGTTACCTTTCTTCAGTTTATTCTTCTTTGGTCAGTTGCTTCTATTTTCATGGTTGTTTTCTCAATTCCCCTCTTTTATCAACTTTCTCTAGGATTATCCTGTCACTCCCTCGCCATCTTTAACCCCCAGGACAGCCTTTCTAGATGGTATTATTATTCCCATTTTATAAATAAGGGGACTTGGGAAAGTGTTTTAGTACAGATTCTCCTTCAAAGTCACATCCTATAACTGCCTCCCCTCTAAAAAAACAACCACCCCCCCAAAACAATAAAAAAAAAACCCAAATGCAGCTGAAGTTTATAACTCCATTGGCTTAATTACTAACTCCTTAATCAAACTTCAGACAGTTCTGGATGCTACAGTTTGGGAGCGGGTCCTGGCTTCTACTTCTGCTTAGGTACATCTAAGACTGAAAATGCCTTTGAAGAAAGGGTTAGATGGGGGGGGAAGGAGAGGTGTGCTTGTGGAAGAAATAGGCATTTCAAAGTCTTCCTGTGCTCATTATGTCACTCTCATCCAGGGGAAGTTTCTGCTCAAGGGATCTCCCTACACTAAGTCAGTCCATGGTGTTTACTGAGTCTCTGGTGTGAGGAACAGACTGTACTATGCATTTGGGAGAGGATATAAAAGAAATGAGTTGTGGACCTTGTCCTTAAGGAAATTTCTGCCAAGCAGGGGGAAAAAATTCTTGCACATGAAATTACTCATGAACATTTGGGGGATAAATCAACCAGTAAAAAGGCATTCTGTGCCAAACGAGATCTGACAACTTGTCACCATATGCAACATCGTTTGGATGTTTCCGTATGCTCATTTGTTCCGCAGAGTTGGGACTGTTTTCCCCCTTCAGTCAAAAGAATATTTTCCAAATCACAGTGTCTTGGGAAGGAGGAAGATGAAGTAAAGAGATTTAAAAAAAAGCGAAAGAGATTTGCTTTAGGGAAAGCCCAATGACCTCCCTAAGACAGGGCGTGATAGCTTATCAGATTCAGAGCCTTGGATAAGATAGGACTTCTCAGTGTGTTAGGAGTTTTACATCCCTCTTTCATTGGTCAAAATGAACCAATCCCCATGCCTTAAAAATAATTTAAAAAAGAGGAAATGTTAGAATTCTTTCACTTTTGAGGTTTTTTTTTTTTTTAATATGCAAAATCAAGGGAAAGCAGAATAGACTGCCTTTTATGACATTAGTCAGATTGTAGCCCCGGTAGGGGTGCTGAAGAGGTATGGAAGCCCCAAAAACCCCAGAGCACCCGGGTGAGGGGGGTGGTTCTCAGCTCTCAGCAGACAGCAAACTGGCTGACTGTAAGTGAATCTCAAGATCCAGGCCTTGGCCTTGTCTAAATCCCTAACTTCGGTGGCTTTGCATTAACACCTTGGTGTTTCTTTTCTGGTGCTCTCATGTTTATATAGCACTCTCAACTTAATTGTGAAAACATTTGCATGGTGATTAGTTAACCCAACAGACCAACTCTGGGAAGGCAGCCAGAGCCAGCAGCACCTTAGTAATAGAAAAGCTGATAATTAGGAGAAGAACCCCCATCCCACCGCCTCACCCCCAACACACATACCCAGACCAGGAGCCTGGACATAAGTGGTGCTCCTTTGCTTTAAGGAGTGACCGCAGTGAAAACCAAGGAGTGGTTAAGTTGTTTGAATCCACCTTGAATCCATCTAGTTTTGCTGAAGCTCTTGGGATGGTCATGGCTCTGTGTAAGCTGGTGATGTTCTGGACAGCTGTCTGTTGGGGAGAGAGAGCAGCACTGATGGGTCATGGGAGCCTCTCTCATTTTCAGTTCTGGCCATGTTCCACACCTGAACTTGTACATTGCCCGTGTTTCCCATCTGCTCTATGAACAAACATCACCTCTAAGTTAGAGAGTTTTCTTACTCAGGGCTTTTATTAGTTAAAGGTGCTGCTTTTAAAACTAGAGTGAGGATTGCCAGGGGCTGGGGAAGGGGGTGGTGGGATGTGGCTCTGCAGGGGGTACAGTTTCCACTGCGCAAGATGAAACCATTCCAGAGATCTGCTGTACAGCGGTGTACATATAGTGAAGAAGGCTTTCCTGCACACGTAAAATTTTAAATAAATTTTTGTTAGACTAGATGTCCTGTTATGTCTTTCTTAGCGTAGTAAAAAACGTAAAGGCAAGATAAGAATATTTTTGCAAGTGTTGCTTTTTATAGTCCGGGGGCTCTTTCTGAGAGCCTGGTTTCAGATGGCTGAGGTCACCATCTCCAGGGCGATGTTGTATTTGGCTTCCATTGCATCAGCGTGAAGGTAGCTTTAGATGGGCTCGTTTCAGGCTTTCATCGGCAGCCCCACCACATTAAAAATGAATTATTGTGCCAGCAACCCCATCCCCAAAGATTTGACTGTTAATATATGAGGGACTGAGAATTTAATGATGTATATTTTTAGCAAAAGTGATTCTGCGTTAATCCTGAGTCCACATTTCCACTGATCCCACGGAAGGTGGAGAAATGGAAAACTGGGGTTAGAAGGAAGGAAGACAGATGAACCGGGTGTGCAGACAGGAGGTGGTCTGGATAAGGGAGGCTCACTGACACTGTAGGATTCGTGTGGTCTGTGGCTTCTCCGAACCTCCCCATCTGAAAGCTGGGAGTAGTGTTTTCCCCTTTCTCTAGGCAACTAGGCATTACCTAAAACTCCCCGGGGCTAAAGTGAGCTTCAGGGAATACTGTTCCCATCACACCTCCTGTAATTGCTCCAAGGAAGTTAATTGCGCTGCTTTTTGAGGAACTTATGTAAAAGGCATTGTGTCTCCTGTAAACAGGGAGGTGGTTTGCCCAGCCCTCTCTCTCGCTGTGCTGCTTGCCTCCCGGCTGACTGTGATGGGGGGGCATCTAGGCTGAATGAAGAGGAATTAGATAGCCCCACCACAGGAGTGGGGTGCTACATCTGGGCAGGTGGTCCACAGCTCTCCGACTTACGTGGAAGCCTGTGGGCACTACCGGTGAGTTGGAAAGGACTGAGTATCCGAGGTGGCCTTTCCCTGCAAGTCCAGGGCCAAACGAGCTGATAGAGAACTTCAGTCTTGAGTTTGGGACTGGCCACTCACCCAAGGACCAGGCAGGAGAGGAGACTCCCTCATTCTGGTAATGCTACCCCACATGACCGAACCTGTGGCTGAGGCCCTGGTGACAGTGGCCATGGAAGCTCAACTGGCCAGGGCTGGCTCCTGGAAAGCCCCAAAATCTCCCTGGGGGGAGGCGGGGAGGGACGGTGGGGTGCAGCATCGCCTCTCCTGCCGGCCTCCACCGAGGTCCCAGTCGGCCAGCCCCAGGGGCTGCCACGATCCCCCTTGTCTCTGTCCCACACAGGTGAGCGCCGTGGGCTATGGGATGGATGAGGTGGGACAGGACCAGCATGAGGCCCGACTCAAGGAGCTGTTCGACAGTTTTGACACCACGGGCACCGGGTCCCTGGGGCAGGAAGAACTCACCGACCTTTGCCACATGTTGAGCTTGGAGGAGGTGGCCCCGGTGCTCCAGGAGACGCTGCTTCAGGACAACCTCTTGGGCAGGGTAAGGTCCGGGGAAGAAGGCAGGCGATGGAAGTGGGTGCGGCTTCTGTGGGGAGGGAGGCTGGGTTGGGGGAGAACCCCTGTGGCGACCTGCCTCGCGCATCCTGGCTGTGTGTGCCCGGAGCTGTTAACCTGATAAACAGAAAGACAAAATGTAATGGGCGGGACCAGCAGTGTGGTTTGCTCGGGATATGGAGGGCCTGCTTGAATTTGTGCTCTGGAGTGTAAGTGTGCCCAGAGCATCTTGGATGAAGGGAGAAAAAGAGGCAATAGGAGCACGCTTTCCAACTCCTGTTCATGGTGGATCATTCTGTGGACTTTGCATTCATCCCTGAGGCAGAGGGAGGGGGCTGAGGTTTCCCTTGAAGAGCAGGAAAACAGTAAGAAAATTGCTACTCACAGGACGAACAGTTTGTTGCTCTGACTTTTACTCCCAATAAAGCTATTTCTTGTACAGATTGCTTCTAGGGTGAAGGATTAATTAAACCTTTCACCTAGGAAATATGACAGGAGGGTAAGTAAATACGGGGCAGGTTCGTTTAAAACCCAGCACGACTTCCAGCAGGGGTATGCAAGTGTGTGCTGGTGGTAACTTCTGCATTTGACAACAAATAGTCCTGTTGTCCCCACAGATCAAGTCACAGGAATGAGTACAGGGTGAGAAGGGGCCTTTTTTTTTTTTTTAAAGATTTTATTTATTTATTTGACAGAGATCACAAGTAGGCAGAGAGGCAGGCCGAGAGAGAGAGGGGGAAGCAGGCTCCCTGCTGAGCAGAGAGCCCGATGCGGGGCTCGATCCCAGGACCCCGGGATCATGACCTGAGCGGAAGGCAGAGGCCTTAACCCACTGAGCCACCCAGGCGCCCCGAGAAGGGGCCTTTTTAACCCCTGCTTTTAGTGGGAAGGGTGCTTGATCTGTCTCAACCTCCCATTGCCTTCAGTTCTCATAATTCTAACTAAGAGCATCATTTGTACGTCTTTGAGTTGAGTCTTACTGTTGATTGTTAGAATGGATCAGAGGAAAAAAATGGGCAACGCTTTCTGAGCTCTGTTGTCATCGATGACACTTCGTGGACAATGGTTTTTATCATGTGGTGCAAACTGATGAAGGAGTTGTGAAATTCAACTTTATTCCAGTGACTGAATTTCCTTTTCTTCATTTCATTTTCACTGACTTTGAGTTGACAATTTGGGTAAGTGACTTCAGAGACAGTACAGTGTATTGGCTGTCTGCAACACAAGACAGGAGTAGCGATTGTCCTGAAATTAATGTACAAAGGATGCTGTTCTCAGGGGCTTGGCACTATGAATGTCGTGGCTAACAGGGCTCCCTCTTTATTTTTTTTTTTAAATTTTATTTATTTATTTCACAGACAGAGATCACAAGTAGGCAGAGAGGCAGGCAGAGAGAGAGGGGGGAAGCAGGCTTCCTGCTGAGCAGAGACCCTGATTTGGGGCTCGATCCCAGGACCCTGAGATCATGACCCAAGCCAAAGGCAGAGGCTTAACCCGCTGAGCCACCCAGGCACCCCTAACAGGGCTTCCTATTAAAGAAAAACAAATGTGAGGTGTTTTACAAAACTGGAACCATTCTCAGTCACTCTGGGAGGGGGGACTAGCTGCTTGTGAAGACATGTGGATTCTAAAAAGCGCTGAAAACCTTGCTTTGGAAGCCTTAGCAATGGGAGGTTTGAGGATGAAGTCATTTGCCGCCCCCCCGCCCCAATAATGCTTTCAGATGTGTTTTTGTTCTGTCTCAATCCTGGACACCTTGGGGAGCCAAGGGAGCCGAGTTTCCCACTGTGGTCCTTGGGGAGAAGGCAGAGTACCAAGAGTGGATATGTTTCAGGACTGATGAAAGCCTGGGAAGACCTGGTACAACCTGAGGCTTCCTTGGGAGGTTGTCTCCAAGTCAGTGTAAATACAAGCCCTCTCCTAACAGACCCGAGACTTGGCAGCGCCTTCACGGTTTCCCTCTCCAGATGTTGCCCATCTTCGCGTGTCCCGCCCCCCCCCCAACTGTTGGGCAGACTAAAGCAGGGGAACAGTTATCGATTGATTTGTTAACGACTTGACACTATCAGCCCGCTTTTTCCGTTTGCTATTTGCTTATGAATAATGAATACCTAAGTGGTCTAGAGCCTGATATTTACTTAGTGAGCCAGTGATAAAAGTTAAATAGATAGATGCATGTTGATTGCATGTGGGAGGTCCCTGGGGACTGTCTGGAGAACAGGGTTGGCATGAATTAATGCACTCCTGTTTGATTTGCATTTTTTATGAAACTGAAATTATTCTCAGATGATCACATAAACTTGGCCATATGTTGGTAAGATATACTCTATATGGTCTGTAATTTTAAATTCTAAGGGAAAAGATTCCTTAGAATTTACTGAAGAATTCTAAGCAGTAACACATTCTTGCTTTATTGAGTATGGACCTTAAGTTGTAAAATTGTATGTCGTTTCCAATGCCAGTCATCTTCTCTTTAGGCGGTATTTATAGAAAAACTTGTAAGGGTTTGCAGTTTGGTTTCATAAATAAGGAGAAGGAAATAATAGCATGACAAATCTCAATATATTCAACTATTCAGTAATTCAACAAATACGTATTGAAGGGTCCCACATGTCAGGCTTTCTGCTAGTCAGTGGTACGGGTGCAGCTTACTTAGGTTTGTCATAGACTAAGGTTTTCCACTAAATTGGCTTTTGGGTGCAGTAGTATCCAACACCTTCCTGGAGGCTTAGGGTTTAATTGTATCTTTAAATATTAATGAGTATAATTTCTAAGTGAAACAAAACTTCCAAGTTTACCTTTGTTGAAATCGGGCTGAATTAATCATTTTTTTCTTGAAAAATAAATAAGATAAAAGGCATTGCCCTCCTCAATAAGAATACGAATATTTTCTGTTTTTTAATTTCCAAATCCATCTGTAAAACTTCCTGGGGTTTTTTGTTTTTTAAGGCCTAATGTTTCTTTTGACAGTTGTTGACAAAGGTAACTGAAACTGACTTGCCATTTTCATGCGTTTTACTCCTCGGCCATTTATTCCCAAACAGGTTTCTTTTTCTTTCTCTCTCTTTTTTTTTTTTTTTCAAGATTATTTATTTACTTATTTATTTGACAGACAGAGATCACAAATAAGCAGAGAGGCAGGCAGAGAGAGGAGGAAGCAGGCTCCCTGCTGAGCAGAGATGGGGGGGGGTGGGGAGGCTCCATCCCAGGACCCTGGGATCATGACCTGAGCTGGAGGCAGAGGCTTTAACCCACTGAGCCACCTGGGTGCCCCTCCAAATTAGGTTTCAATTCATCTTGTCTGATCTGGCTTTATAACTGGAAGTCATATTCCCCTGAGTATGGTGCTCACTAGTTAAAGATTTGAAATGCCTGAGGATTGTGGATCATTAATTTGACAGAAGCAGGACGGTGTTTTCTGCTATGTTATCAAAAGAGCTCTATTCATATCTCTGCCCTCAGTTAAGCACCTGTCTGGGTGGGTGGGAGTCCAAGACCCAGGGACTCCTGAAGACACTGAAGAACTTCTGGTCTGGTCAGCTAATGTTTGGCTGGCAGCTGAATAGTCCCTTTGTTTGTTTGTTTTAAAGATTTTGTGTACTTGAGAGAGAGGGCGTGAGTAGGAGAGCACGAGCTGGGGAGGGGAGGAGCAGAGGGAAAAGGAGAAGCAGATTCCCTGCTGTGAGCAGGGAGCCCAACCTGGGGCTCTGCCCCAAGACCCCGAGTTCATTACCCCAGCTGAAGGCACATGCCCAACCATCTGAGCACCCAGGCGTCCCAGCTGAACAGCCCTGAGAGCAGAAACTACAAACATATAAGAAAACATAACAGCATTAGCTCTTTTATGGTACCAAGTTTTCATCTAAGCAACTGGTATTGGTCCTAGGTGCTTCTTCTTTTTTGTCTTTTATTTTTGTTATTTTTTTAAAAATTCAAATTAGTTAATATATAATGTGTATTATTAGCTTCAGGGTAGAGTTTAGGCTGCATCAGTTGCATGTAACACCCAGGGCTTATATCATGTGCCCTTGTTAATGCCCATCCCCCAGTTACCCCATAACCTACCCACTTCCCCTCCTGCAGCCCTCAGTTTGTTCCCTATAGTCAAGAGTCTCTTATGGTTTCCCTCTCTCTCTGTTTTTATGTTATTTTATTTTTCCTTCCCTTCCCCTCTGTTCATCTGCTTTGTCTCTTAAATGTGTCTTTTAAATTAAATGTTGTCATATGCCTCTCTCTTTTATTAGAAATAGGACATAACTATAATAGTCTACCTTGGTTTTATTGACGCTGTTATATCAGTTTTAAAAATGCATTTTCCTTTACTTGAGGAATATAGCAACTTTGAGACATAACAGCTCCCTGAGATTCTAAGGAGTTTCCTTGCTGTGCTCTTTGATGGGAATCTAGAGGCTGAGGTGCTCTTTGCCCTTGGCATGCTTTAGAATCTAAACAAGCCACCTGGTAGCAGAACCCACAGCTGACTTCCAAAGAGTCTCATGGGTGTGTGGACTTTGGTCATCAAGGACATTTTGGAATTTTTAGTGTTAAATCTTATAGCTTTACAAATATATGATTTAGCTCACTTTTCCTGTCTTTCATTATAAAATGCTTGGGGTTCTTTTATGAATATCGTGATTAATTTCATATGGTAGATTTGCTTATTTGTTTCCAGTTCCCTAAAAGCTTTTTAAGATTTCTTTCGCTTATACATATTTTAACCATTTGAAAGGTAAATCAGCATTACGGAAGTACTTTTTTTTTAAATTTATTTTTTTATTTTTTTAAATTTTAAAATTTTAAATTAACATATAATGATGTATTATTAGCCCCAGGGGTACAGGTCTGTGAATCGCCAGGTTTACATACTTCACAGCACTCACCCTAACACTTAACAGAAGTACTTTCTGGTTGTGATTATCTGGGCTTGTTCTCCGTGTGCAAAATTATGCTTGATCATCAAATAGTGTCTATTTACAACTACCCCATGTTCATGCTTCTGCTTTCATAGTATTGATCTGAGGCTTTTTAAATGCATTGGAGAATTGGTGGCAAACATTTCTCATTGCATCTCTTATTAAGTGTCTGAAAGTTGCTGTATCTTACTGTTTAACCACCATAGTTTAACCTGAAATGGGGAGGGGAGTATTATCTCATTCCCATTTGGTCTTGTGACTCTGTAAACCATCACTCCCTTCCTTTACAAGAGTCTCCATTGGGGTTGACTTGAACTCCCAAGGGCCAGTGGTTCTCAGTTATAGACAAGACATTCTTAAAAAAAAAAAAAAAAGAAAGAAAAAAAAAGACATTTGTCTACAAGGCTGCAAGACTTGCTTCTACTCTGTATTAATGCTTTGCTGTCAAACTCATTGCAAAATTAACTTCGATTTTGCATGCTGCAAACCTTGAGCCTCTCAGAGCTATTGAGTCTAATGGGAAGTCAGAGCAAGGGGAGGGCTGAAGGTGGGAACAAGTGTGGAAAGGCTGTTCTCTCCTACCTGCTTTATTTCAGTGATGACTGCCTCTTTCTCTGGAGAAAGTATGGTCCAGACCGCCAGTTTGATTTCTGCAGTTTTCCACTGATACTCTTATGAGTAGCTTCTTGTTTAGACAGAGGGGACTTAGAGTTCTTTAGTGTCCAACACGGATTTTAGACTTCAGTGTTCATCTGTATGACAGAGAAACCTTGGAACCCAGAACTTGGAAGAGTACATTGGCCTGTCCAACTCATTTCAAGCAGCAGCAGGATAGGAACCCAAATTCTCCATCCTTGAATTTGAATGCATGTCTTCACAGCCTCCTCAGACTCCAGATATAGGCAAGAAAGAATCTCATTTTCCACACCTCACCCCCACCCTCATCACCACTGGCAGCTCATCAAGACTGTATAGGATTAGAGCACAGTCTTTGAAGTCAGCCCGACTCAAGTACTGATTCTTGACGTTTTTAGCCGTATGGGCATGTTATCTTAAATAGTCTGAGCCTCAATTTCCTCATCTGTATAATGGGAAAAATAATACCCTCTTTACACGAAAAATTTTTTTTAAGATTTTATTTATTTATTTGACAGAGAGACAGAGAGAGAACACAAGCAGGGGGAGTGGGAGAGGGAGAAGCAGACTTCCCACTGAGCAGGGAGCCCAACGAAGGGCTGACCCCAGGACCCCGGGATCCTGACCTAGGCTGAAGGCAGAGGCTTAATGACTGAGCCACCCAGGCTCTCCTTTTTACGGGATCATGATGAGGGTTGAATTGGATTGTGTCAAAGACTTATCCCAGAGTTGGCACACAGTTCACTACCATGTTCTGGGCCTGTATGCTTCTCTCCTCCCTCCCTCCCTTACATACCCAGACTGGGTCTTTGATAAATAGTGGCTTCCAAGTAATGATTTCCTGAGAAAGCTCCTAGGCGTGGAGAATGGATTTGCTAGAAATTCTCTTGCGTGGCCGCAGTTTGCGTCTGTTTCCATCTGTAGGCAGGGCCCCTTGGCTCACTCTTGGAGTACGACCTCAAACGTTTCCTCTAGGTTTGGACTCGCCTTTGCCTCTCTTCACATTGTCTGCAGTAAATGACTACAGTAACCTGAGTGCGTTATTTAGAATCCAACATTTCACAACGATGTCTTTCATTATGAAACTGTGTCTCTTTATCTGTATCCTTTCTCTTTGGCATGATGCCGTACACATCATTTTCCGCACGGTGACCTTCTGGAGAGTTCCAGTTTTCTCTTCCCGTGGCGGCTACCCCTTCATGTGTGGAGTGTTCGTTCATCAATTTCCCTTTGTATCAGGAGATCCGAACCTCCTTGGTGTGATGTTACGCGGGCCTTTGTCTCGTTTAATAAGATCACTTGGTTGAACACTTGGCTTGAGCCTCTCATCCTGGGGCTGTTTGAAGTGCTGCCTGCACACATGTGGAAACTCTATGTATTTCATCTCCATGATTGCAGGAGACGATTTTATGCAACGTTAGGTTCCTTATTCTACTTCCTGTTACAGGGTGTGTGTGTGTGTGTGTGCGCGCGCACATGTGTGGTTTCAAGTAACGTTTGTTTCTTATGCCTCGCTTACTTTCTTTTTTCAGAAAGGCAAATTGTGTTTCTAAAAAAGCATTCGAATGAAATGTGGAGAGGAAAGATGATGAGGTAAATTTCTATTAGGTGGGGGTGACACATGACAAAAAAAAAAAAATCAGACTTGACTGGTCTTCCTGTTAATTTAGTTTAAATGTCATGTGTGTTTTTAGTCCGTCAGGTAATTTTCCCATTGCTGCAAACTGCCCTTTGAGGCATACAAGATATAGGAATGCTTGTAAAATGAATGGCAGCAATTATTATTCAAATGAGGGGGTACCAACCCAGGGAAGCACAGCTTGGAGGCTTGTTACTGCATGAGATTTAATTGGATTGTATATTTGTGAAGATTTCTAAATTTTAACATAAGGCAACAGCAAAGCTCCCTTGGAGGAGAAAAATGATACTTACAAATTCCAGTTACTGAGCTTAGTGAGCCCACTGGTGCACATTTCTTCACAATAGAGGGCATTTATTAATGTTTGGGTTCTGGAACCCAAACCCTCAGGGGCTTTTCCACCACATCAGTATTCATGAGCATTGTCAGAAAATAGCAGTCACCTGCCTCTATGAGTGAATTATCTTCTTGGAAGATGCAGAATTTACTGTTCTTTAAAGTGGAGGGCCCAGCGTCTATGTGCCTTTGCAGGAGGAAGAATAAAGATCAGTTTAAGACTTGACAGTTGTTTTGATCAGTTTGCCGTGTTTTCGTTTTTGGATTTTTAGATGTGTATGTGTGTGTGTGTGTATGTTGAAGAGGTCCATCAGATAGGCACTGTTGGATTATGAAGAACCTCTGAGTTCATCATGTCTAGTCTTGTATAGACTTTTCCTTTAAAAAAAAATGTGGCTCATCTAATAGGTCCATTTTGGAAACGGTGTAGCTCTGCCTGGGAATATC
>ML099770.1:0-14385 GCA_003697995.1 Taxidea taxus jeffersonii
GAGTGGGCAATGCGCTCCCGTCCTGGGCGGGCGATCCCAGCTCTGTGCAGTGGCAGAAAATGCCAAAACCTAACGCCAAATATTATTGTGAGCTTGCAAAAGGAGCAGATTGAAATCTCTTGGCGTGATTTAAACTAAAGCATGAAAACAACTGCTGTTTGATTTCTGGAAATGAGCTCCTGGAGCTTCTTACGGACACTGCCCATTTGCCTCCAGTCCTGGCTCTTTCCTTGATGGATGTTCTGGGTCAGATAAGTCACTTTCTCTGAAGCCATCCTGAGTTTAAGGCAGATGGCAGGCATGTCACTCCTGGAAGCCACCCCATCAGGACTCAGGGAGAGAGGAATCGGCTCATTCAACTGGGTGTTTAGCCAAGTGTGTCCCAGAAGACAGTAGACGGTATAGGGGATCTTGAGGGAGTAAAACCCAGTCCTGTTCCTGTCTGGGTGGTACTGAAGTACAGCGCTTCTCAAAATGACCACTTGGGACATTTGCTAAAAATGCAGATTATTGGGCTTTACCTTCACCTATTACATCAGCTGGAGGAGGCCAGAGGTGAGTGTGTATTCTTCATAAGCCCCTGAGCGGTTCTTCTACTCTGAGTTTGAGAACCACAGCCCCAGCTCTTGCTACCCAAAGCAGGTAGTTTCTCTACAAGAGTACCCATCCCCTTCCAAAGTGACTAACTCTAGTCCAGCCCGTCGCAGGGTCGTGTGAGTACGAGTAATCAATGTTTCTGTCTAGTCATCCTCACCTATTACACTTCAGATCCTCTTAAAAAGTCTTCCCAAGTATTTCTGGGGGACTCTTATGAATCCCTTTTCTCCTTCCACCTCCTTAATAATTGCTTCCTGTAAGCTGACTGAGGAACTAATGGGAAGTGTAACTACCCAGCTCTGTCTCCTCAGCTCTCGCCCTTGAGGCTATGGCCTAGCCCTCTCAAAGCTGCAAACCCTCCAGGGCCAGCTGGAAGTGTCTTCCCTTCAGGTCTCACAGGGCCCCAGCCAGGCTTTGTTCCAAGCAGAATGCCCCTGTTTCTAGCTCAGATTTTGTCACCAGGGCCCAGAGGTGGCATTGCTTGGGGTCCCAGGTGACCCAAAGCCCTTTGAGGAAAGAGCTTCTTCAGAGATTAGAAGTGGTGTGCTGGTAAACTGCCTTCCAAAAAAGAAAACCAAAGCCCTAATTTTCAGTGTTTGCCGATTTCTGTGGCATAAATATTCCCAGGGCAGCAGGCTTTAAGTCACGGGTGTGATGTCACGGAGTGCAAAGCTGGAAAGACATGCTGATAGTCGGCCTTACAGCTGGTAAAAGGCAACTTCAGCACACCACTACCTGAGGCCTGGTCAGGGACCAGACACCAAGACGTCATTCACTCACGGAACAAATTTTTTGAAAATTTAATATAATTGTTTAAAATAAAGATTTTACTTATTTATTTGAGAGAGGGAAAGAGAGCAGGGGTAGAGGGAGAAGCAGACTTTCCGCCAAGCAGGGAGCCTGACAGGGGGCTCTATCCCAGGATCCTGAGACTAGGACCCACGCCAAAGGCAGACACTTAACAGACTGAGCCACCCAGGAGCCCCACTCAACAAATTCTGAGTGAGTGCCTGCTGTGTGCCGATTACTACTCTCTGATTTGGGGGTCCAGAAGTAAAGACAATGGGCCAAGTTCTTGCCTGGGTGGAGTTCACACTTCTGAAGGAGGAGATAGCCAATAAACAAGTAAATAAATAAATAAACAGGATCAGTTCATGACAAGGGCTGTAGAAAAGGGAAAGCCAGGTAAGGAGCCGCAGTGAGAGGAGACCTGTTTTAGAACAAGTGATCAGGGAAGGCCTCTCTGAGGTGATGACATCTGATCACCAAATGGAACTAGGGGAGAAGCAGTTATGAGACAGAGATAAGAGGTCACCTGGGGATTTGTTAAGTTTGAGATGCCAATGAAAGGCCTGGGCTGGTGACACAATTTGGGAGTGGTCACTGTGTGGATAAAGTTTAATGCCACAGGTGTGGAGGCAGTCATTGGGGAGTAAAGAGAAGGACCCAAGGACTGAGCTCTGGGGGGCTTCAGCACTGAGGGGATGGGAGGAGAAGGTTCTCTGCTGTTCAGAAGGAGAGTGGTCAGTGTAAAGGCCTACTTAGCCAAAATGGCTCCATTTTGGTTGAACAGCCATTTTGTTGTTTATGTAGTAAAACTTAAACGGACCCTGTCCCCTCCCTCCCTCCCCCCAGGGGACTTACTTAAAAACAAGTCCTGGAAACCAATCCCAGGTAACAAAGCCCAAATACAAGGCTGGGTCAGGCCAGGTGGAGGTATCCGATCAGTGGGGGCACATGCTGTCTCCCTAGCTACCAAGGAGTATGGGCCCCGCCCTTTGGGTGCCAATTCTGACCAAGGTGACAGGCTAGTCCAAATGTCTATTATAGGGTAAATTGTAACTCAGTTGGTCACTTATGTATGACCTAGCCTGACTGCAATTTTCTCTGTGTCATTGGCCACCTGTGTGTGGCCAGGCCCAACCACATGGCCTTTGCCCTTAAAAGCCAGTCTGTAAGGCAGAGAGGAGTCGCCTCTCTTTGTAAGAGACGGCCCTGGCCGGTCAGTTTGATTCTTGATGCTTGGCGCGAAATAAAGCTTTGCTTGACCTTCGCTTTGTATCAGTCTCGCTCCTTTGATTATGGACCCAACAGTCAGACAGTTTGGAAGCTGTGTGACAGAAGTGTTAAAAAAACAGGAGGGGTGCCTAGGTGGCTCAATCCTTAAGTGTCTGCCTTCGCCTCAGGTCATGATCCCAGGGTCCTGGAGATAGGGGAGCACAAATTTGTTTCCCCTAATTTGGGTGGGGGAAAAAATAAAACCATGTAGATGTATATAAAAGAATCATATTCAAACTTAGAAAGAGATCCTGCCATTTGAGACAACGTGTATGAACCTGGAGGACATTGTGCTAAGTGAAATGAGCCAGATACAGAGAGACAAATACTGTATGATCTCACTTGTCTGTGGAATCTAACAACTTGAAGTCATCAAAAGTGAAGAGTAGAATGATGGTTGCTGGAGGGGGGAAGAAAGGGAGACGTCGTGGAAAGGGTACGAAGTTCCAGATATGCAGGACGAGTAAGTTCTGGAGATCTTATCTACAGCATGCTAACTATAGTTCAAAAGATTGCATTGTATACTTGAAATTTGCTGAGAGTAGACTTTAAGTGTCATTGACCCATATACCTAGGAGGTAACTATGTGAGGTGATGAGTATGTTAATTAACTCGAGTGTGGTAATCCCATTTCACAGTGTATTCATGTATCAAAACATTAATTTGTACACCTTAAATACATATTAATTTTTATTTGTTAATTACATCTCAGTAAAGCTGGAGAAAAATAATCAAACCACAAAGCACATCCCTTCCTGGCCCAATTTCCTGCTCTTTCCTATCATCCTCCTTCTGCTTGGCAAATCAAGATCAGAAGGTGCCAGACTTCAAATCTTGCCCAGCATTTCATTAGCTCTGTCAAGAGAGCATGAATGCATTTTGGACACCAGTGAGGCACTAAGGGTAATGGTTATGGGCAGGGGTTCCCGGGTCAGGTTGCCTAAGGAGAAATCTTTCTCTTTTCTAGTCGTCCGTTGCTGTGTAAGAAACTTGTGGTGGGAAATAGCAGCAATGATTGATTGTTATCTGTCATGATTCTGGGGGCTGATGAGGCTCAGTTGAGCAGTTCTCACTCCAGAATCACTTATAGGGGGATGCCTGGGTGGCTCAGTTGGTTAAGCAGCTGCCTTCAGCTCAGGTCATGATCCCAGCGTCCTGGGATCGAGTCCTGCATTGGGCTCCTTGCTTGGCAGGGAGCCTGCTTCTCCCTCTGCCTCTGCCTGTCACTCTGTCTGCCTGTGCTCGCTCTCTCTCTCTCTAACAAATAAATAAATAAATAATAAAATCTTAAAAAAAAAAAAAGAATCACTTACAGGTCTGATGGTGGAGGCTGGCTGGGCCCTCAGTTGGCAGAGACATCTACACGTGGCCTCAGCTTCCTCATAGAACAGCAGATGGCTTACCCTCCTCCTAATTCTTGCTCATCACTACTTAGCCACGTCTTCAGACCCGGCTCTGATGCCACTGCCTCCAAGAAGCCTTTCTGATTCTGTGCAGATGGATGGGAACCCTTTCTCCCTCAAATTCCTGAAGTCCTTTATTTCCATGGCTCCAATGGCACCAGAGTATCACAACTGCCTTTTACTGAGCGATTACCAGGTGCCGCAGGCTATACTGAACACACTGCATGACCTGTTGAAACTGGTCTTCACAGTGACCCTCTGATGAAGGGCAGTTGGAAGAAAGGTAGGCAGGAACAAGGGACTCCCCCCACCCCTCGAGCCCTAAAAGGAAACCACCCTTATAAGGATTTTACACCACCCAGGAAGGAGCCCTCCACCCTTTCCCATGTGATAGATAGGTGACAAAAACCTGATTGGGTTAATCAGATTACACCTGCCCGTAACACGCCCATAAACAAGCCCATAAAATCCACTCCAGTGGCAACCCTCTTGGGCCCCCTCCCTCTTCGGGAGCTTTGTACTATCACTTTACTATGGCTCAGTATGCTTTGCTTTGCTGCTCACCACTCTTCATTAGATCTACCTCTTCGTTCTTCCAAGTGGTGTGACCAAGCACCCACCATAGGCATTAAAGGAGAAGAAATCCTACAACCCCTCGAAGACAGGTATGATCATTCCTGTTTCACAGGTCTTGAAAACTGCCCCTCTGAGGTAGCAGATGATTTGTCCAAGGAGACAAAACTAATAAATGGGTGAATCAGATTTCACACTTGGTTCTGTCTGACTTTATGGTTCTCATGCTTAACCCCTGTGCTACCGGAACCTCTTTCTACCTGGTATATAATAAGGTTTTTTGAGTCCAACGTCCTCTTCCAGACTGAAATTTTCATGAGAGCAAAGCTGGGTGTTCTTCTTTGTATCCTTGGCTCCCGGCTTGTATAGGTGCTCCAGGATCATTTGTGAAATAAACAAGAGAACACATGGTGAGTGAAGTAGGGTATGGGAGCCCATGGAGTGTACGGGGTGAGCACTTGCTGGCTCAGGGGGCACTTGACTGAGACGGAATATGCTTCCCGAGGGTGTGCACTACACGTCCTGAGGACAGTCACCAGATTTTAGTGTCCTCTTCTCTCAAACAGGCCTTTTATAAGGACGCTACTTCTCTGAATGAACCCATTAGCCGGAACCAAAGCTGTTTGTTTTACTAATCCCAATGAAGTTGTTGCCCCAAACAGCTTGTCCCTGAGGATTGCACCTTGTAGGAGGAGAGGAAAGGCTGGAGTCACAGATTGACTGGGTTTAGCGGTTGTCTCTGGTTCAGTGTTCCTGATGGTCAGTCAGTAGACAGAGGCCTAGAAAGGGGTGGGGACCTAGGGCCTGGCCTTGAGACTTCCATCTCCCCTGAGGGGCATGTGAGAGCACTAATGATGGAAATACAGTGGGTGTCAGGCAGTGGGGGCCCAGCTGACATTCTTTAGATGTCATTTCCTACAGGAGGCCTTCCCTGATCAGAACTGTCCCTTCCTCCATCATCAGGATAGAGGCAGGAGCCCCTGCCATGAGCTCCCCAAGCCCCCTGTTCTGCTATTATAGTACATCCCTACTCATGCTAGGGAGACAGATACTCATTCATTCAAAAATATTTGGAAAAAGAAATTTGAGCAATTACCATATGTCAGGCACCGCTTTAGAGGCTGAGACTATAATAGTGAACAAGATATACAAAAATCTCCACCCCTGTGGAGTGTGGGCTTCTAGTGTGTGTGGGGAAACAAATAAAACATGTCAACAGGTGGGCTACATAGCACACTAGGTAGTGCCAAGTGCTATGGAGAAAAATAAAGTGCAGGAGAGCCACAGAGCGGGCTGGGCGGCATTGGCGGCGGGGTTAGAGAAATCAGGTGACCACTGAGAAGTGACACTGCAGCACAGGTGTGAAGGAGGTGAGGGAGGAAAGGGCTCTAGGCAGAGAGACCAGATGTGCAAAGGCCTTGAGTGGGGAGTTGGGCTCCCCCGACCTGAGGAACAACAGAGGCAGCCTGGCTGCGGGGTAGGGAGGGTAGGGGAGAGGAGCAGGGGAGAAGGGGATGGAAGTGGGGCAGATTACAACTCTGTCCCTGTCTCACCATCCCATCTCCCAACACCCATACTTTAACAAATTAACTGGCAAACCGAGGCTCTGACTCTAGCCAGGCCAGCCAGGAGTAAGTCACTCATTTCCTAGGGGAAGGTTTTCTAGGGAAAGCCAAAGAAACAGTGTCAAGTTCTTGACTTTAGAGTTTCAGAAGGCAGGGCCAGGTATAAGATGGGAAAACCATAGAAGGACGCAAGTTCTTCCACACTGACCCAGGCCTCCCTCTATATCCTCCCCCTACCCTCAGCTGGGCTATATGAAGATTCCATGGGGTGGTGAGGTAGGATGGAGAGAGTCCTGTAGGGACCTGCTAGAAGAGGTGGGGCAGCAAGAGGCTGCCACATCTGCTTCCGGGACCCGGTGGAAGTTAACCCCGAATCTACAATGAGGAGTGGTTGCTGTTCTACTTCTTGCCACCAAGAGGCTGATGGCAGCCAGGGCAAGGCCCGTTCTTTATCTTTATCATGGAGGAGTGATGCTCCGTGCTTTGCCCAAGTGCCATCCAAACCCTTTCCAAGAATCTAAGACCACCATTACCACCAAGCTCCAGACCAAAGATGGAGCCCGACACTCGGGCTCACCAAGTAAGGAAGCTTCTAGATCCCCGACTCCAGTTGTACACTCCAGTGGGATTGCTGGTGCCTGCCCACCTCTCATTCAGGCTGAGCTCTGGGAGGGCAGGGTTGAAGTCATTCTTCTCTCTGTGTGTACCTCGCTCTGCATTTGACTACTTCTGTATTTTCAGGGAGTCAAATCTCTTGAGAAGTTTATAATAACCTGGGTTTCATGTGTTGAGATTTGGGGGGCATGAATTGTAGGTGAAGTTGGGCTGTTACACTCACTTCTTTCTAGTTTGCATCAGATTCTTAAAGGAGCTGCTGATACAGGAAAAGTTGAGAACTGTTGGAATGGGGGATATATAACATCACCCACGAGTACTAAAAATAGGGCCTACTCTGGGCCAAGCTCGTTCATGTTTTGTTGCATCCCAAACTTGTGGGGCGTGTGCTAATTATATTCTCAATTTACATGCAAGGCAGTTGGCCACAGGGAGGCCAAGGCACCTGGATCAGGTAGTAGAGCTGAGCTTTGAACCCAGGTTTGTGCTCAGAGCAGCTCTGTGTGCCCCACAGCCCCATCCCTGCCCCCTGCCTTTGTTCCCCATCATAGGACGCACAAGCCCTAAGACATCCAGACTTCCCTCATGCACCCATTCTGGCTTTGTCACCATGGAATGTTCTATAACTTTTATCAAATTTCCTTTTTCCTTTCAAATTTAGGCTGATCCCCTCCTCGAGTAACGTGTTTCTTCATGCTGTAGGACACAAAATTCTTTTACTCTGTCATAAACTTGTCTTTCTTCTTCAAGGTGGACCCTGAGTCTTAAAACCCTGGACTCTAGTGAATGATAGAGAATTTATCTTCTTTGTCCATTTATTCAGATTTTCTAAACTTCATGTATCAAAGTAAAGACTGAATAGTTAATGCCTCTGCTAATAGCTATCACTCATCAGATATTTCCAAGTGACTGGCATAGTGTTGATTTATACTCATGAACCCATTTGCTCTGCCCAATGTCCCTCTGAGATAGGTACTATTATTATCTCTGTTTTATAGTTAAAGAAACTGAGGTTTAGACCGGTAACATGAGCTGCTCAAGGTCACAGAGCTATTAAATGGCAGAGGAGGGTTTTGAACCCAGATCTGCAGGATCAACTATTACTCCACCTTGCCAAGCCACTTGCCTCTTTACTTTGGTTGACAGATGTACTCCTGTGCATGTCCCAGGGGAGACAATGACCCAGGAGTGTTTGGGTGGCTGGAGAGGATTCAGTAGGACTGTTTTGCTGCTGATGGGGAGGTCAGAGTAGAGAGGCCATTTTCCCCCGAGGGCTCTTGAATTCCATGTCCTCTCTCAGCCTGGCCACAGTGAGGTAACCTGAAGATGTAGCGCGTGCAGACTCTGACTCGGGTCCAATCTGGAACCAAGTACCTTATGAGGATGTGAACCACTGCTGGGGCAACCCTCCTTCTGGAAAAAGGCAGGAGGCTACCGCTACCTTCCTGTGCTGCCTGAGTGGCCTTCAAACACCAGTGATGTGTGAGGTCATCAGAACTGAGCAGCTCAGGAAATGCCTTTGGTGCCTGTGGCTTCAGATATCTCTGGTCCAAATTACAGCTTGGTCTTGCCCAGCGAGCTACAATTTGGTGTTTATACCACAATTATTTCATTGAATCCTTTGGGGTTTCTGATAGTCTGTGATGATCATGTCCATTTGACAGATGGAAAAACAGTCCAGGAGAGGCAGGGATGAATTGCTCAAGGTGACACAGAGCCAAGAGTTGAGCCTAGGTCCAACTGACTCCAAGTCCCACTTGCTTGCACTAGACCAGTGCTTTTCTTTCTTTCCTTTTTTTTTTTTTTAAGATTTTATTTATTTATTTGACAGACAGAGATCACAAGCAGGCAGAGAGGCAGGCAGAGAGAGGAGGAAGCAGGCTCCCTGATGAGGAGAGAGCCGATGCGGGGCTTGATCCCAAGACCCTGGGATCATGACCTGAGCCGAAAGCAGAGGCTTTAACCCACTGAGCCACCCAGGTGCCCCTAGACTAGTGCTTTTCAAACCTCGTTCTGTGGAATCCTTGGGTGCTTAGGGCAGGCCAGAAGGAGGGGCTGAGGAGGAGGGCAGTCAAGGGGTTGAGGCTCTGTTGTCCTTTCCTTCTTTACTCTGGGCCACAATTTTGTCAGGAGTCTGTGTAAGGACTGTTTAAAAGATCTGGGTTGTTAACAAAATGTTTTCAGAGGACTGCTCCAAACTGCTGCCGCTTCTCTGGAAATTAGGTTCAGGCTCTTCTTTTCCTAGGACTCTTATCTGTATCGAGGCAGGAAGACATCTGCTTTCTATTAGAGGATGTACTACTCAACCCCAACATGGCAGCACAAGGGAGTGTAAAAAGGTACTGGACAGGGAGGCAACAGACTGGGGTCCTAGTCCTAGTTCAGTGTCACTTAGTCAAGTTATTTACCTTAGTCTCCCTATCTGTAAAGATGAGGTGATTGGCCCAGATAATTCTGAAAATCCAGTTTAGCTCGAATAACCTGTGGATCTGGGGTATCATGCTTGGTTCATGGGATTTTTTTTTAAGGATTTTATTTATTTATTTGACAGACAGAGATTACAAGTAGGCAGAGAGGCAGGCAGAGAGAGAGGAGGAAGCAGGCTCCCTGCCGAGCAGAGAGCCCGATGTGGGGCTCAATCCCAGGACCCTGGGATCATGACCTGAGCTGAAGGCAGAAGCTTTAACCCACTGAGCCACCCAGGTGCCCCTGGTTCATGGGATTTTAGACAGGGATAAGTCATTTGAAATTGTATAAAAATATTACATATGTAGTGCATTTTTTTTCTGGCAGAAGAATGTACAGCTTTCATCATTCTCAAAGGGATCTCTGACACAGAACATCTAGCTTCTCAGGACTTTTTACTCCTTTTTTTTTTTTTTTTTGGTCAGAACTGGTGGGAGATATTTCTCCTTTTGGGGGGGTTTCAAGTTGTAAGAATGGTGTGGAAAAGTTATCTGCAAGAAGGAAATGAGGAAAGATAAGCAGAACTAAGATGAAAGCTAAATGAAAGAGTCAGAACCTTCTCATCAAGCTGACAATCTTGTTTAAGCTCCTGGATGCAGCCATACCTGATACCCCTACACTTTTCAGTTACATGAACTACTACTCCATTTCACTAAGCATTTTCTATTCAGTCACCTATAGAGTAAATGTCTGATGCACTAACATTATTAGAAAAGTCTCCTGCCATTTGAAAAAGTATGAAGCTCAGCAAAGAAAAAGCAAAGTGGGAAGAGAAAGGGATTGAGATGGGTGTGTCCCTGTCATGCTTTTTTTGAATTTCCGGGAAGAAAAATGCTGTTTTGTTCCCCAGCCTATATATTTATATTTATTATTATTATTCTTTTAGCAAACTGGAGGCTTTCAGAGGCAGAGAAGACCCTGGAATCAATTCCATCATTACACATATGGGAAGACAAGATCCAGAAAGGGAATGTGACTTTCCCGAGGTCATGCACTAAATCAGCAGAAGACCTAAGGCTAGAATGGAGGTTACTTTCTCCCAGGTATGCTCCACCTCTCTGTGTGACTTTCCTCAGTGCTTCTTTCCAGACAGTGTCCTCAGTGAGCAGAGCTTATGAGGGTTCTTGTGCTCATGTATGTTGCTTGGTCACAGGGATCCATATCTCATCTAGAAAATCTTCAGTCTGCATTTCTTTATTGGGCTCCCTGGACACGGGTGAACAATGGAGTGTTTGGCCTAGGGATACAGGGAGGAGGTGAATGGAACCAAGCCATCTCTCTGCCTGAGTCCCATCTCCTCTAAAGTGACAGGCCCACCTTACCCTCCCGGCTACAGAGCCCCAGCTAGGATTGGGGTCCCTAGGACCAAGCCAGGCATTGCCCACAGTGTTGCCCACAGCAGGAGTATTAGATACCAATGAGGGTCCATAGCAGGCAAGGAGGATTTATGGGACAAATCCACCAGTTCACTTCCAGCTGCAGGGTCAGATCTGTTTAGCCCCGGAGGGCCGTAATGGCAAGGGCAGAAGTGGGGCCAAGAGGCCCCAGCACAACTATCACCCACAGGCCCAGTGGGACTGATGCAGACAAACCTGAAGGGGAAGGAAGAGGAGACTCCAGATCCGGCCCACCGCCCGGCTCACAAACCGCTCAAAGGCGCACAGGAGAAATGACCTTTAATGTCCGATGTGTTTCCAACCCCGCCAAGTGCCATCATTCCGCAAAGTACAAGGAGGGGCTTGAGAGGTACGAAGTTACGAGACAAACACCGCCCCCGCTGCCTCCCGGGCGCACACTCGCTCTGCCCCCGCGCGGGCGGCCCCACACACGCACACATGCAGACCACACGGACACCGCACAGACACACGCACGTGTACCCACGATTAAATACGTGTACAGAGGGACTCGTTTGGATATGTACAGAGAGAGAGAGAGACGGAAATCCCGGCCGGCGTCGGGTCCTCCAGGCTCTCAGCATGCTCGGCCCAGCTCTCCGCGCTGTACCTGGCACCCATGCCCCTGCCAGAAAAGCAGCTGCCCCTCTCCCCGCCCCCCTCCCCCTGTTTCCCCCCGGGCCCGCGTCTCCGGGCGCCGACGCCCCTCCCCCCCTCCGCCCGCCCACCCCCCACGATGTTTCCTCCCCCGGGGCCCTAAAACTGCCCGGGCGCCAGGGGCATGTTGGTTTTGAAGCCCGGCTGCCCGTTGGCCACGTCGGTCGCGGCCTCGCAGCCGCCGTTGCTGGCGCCGTCGTCGTCCCCGGGGCTCTCGGGTTCGGCCAGGAGCTTGAAGGTGAAGAGCGGGCCCGAGTCGTGGCGGCCGCGGCGGCCGGGGGGCTCGGGCGCGGGCAGGCTCAGGAGCGCGCCGGGCGCCTTCCACTCCGGGAAGGCGCACAGCTCGACCGACGGCGGCGCGCCGCGGCCCAGGTAGCCGGGGCTCGGCGAAGCCGAGGGCAGGGTTCGCTGGCTGCCGCTCAGGCAGCTGCCGCTGTCGTCCAGCGAGTCCTTGCGCGACTGCGAGCGTTCCAGCGAGCCGCCGCGCGTCCACGGCCGGTAGGTGTAGGCGCAGCCGCCCAGGCGACGGCGGCGGCGACGGCGGCGGCGACCGCGGCACTGGCACCCGAGGATGCGCACGAAGGCGCGCTTGAACTCCTTGCTGGAGCACGGGTAGATGATGGGGTTGAGGCAGCTGTTGAAGTAGCCCAGCCAGAACACCACTTTGAACACGGCGTCGGGGGGCTTCAGGGTGGAGAACAGGGAGCCTGCAGCGGGGAGGGGTGGGGTGGCACGGGGGCAGAAAGACAGACAGCAGTTCATGAGTAGTCAGGCCCTCCTCTCCCTGCGCTCTGCCTGAACGCAGCGAACGCGCCGCTATCCCGCCGTCTCCTCTTTGCCCAGGCCACCTTCTCTGCCCCGAGCCTTTCCATCTCTAAGTGAGCGAATCTGACATTCCTTTTTAGGGCCAATCTCCATAACTTCCGCTTCGCCCCTAAAACCTTTCCCGGGCTAGCTAACTAGCCCCTAGGTTCCCATTTCTCTCGACTTGCCAGGACAGCGCTTACCACTTTCTACGCCAGCGATAATCATCATCACCGGCATTTGCACAGTTCTTAGGTCGAAGTATTGTGCTACGCACTTAGCTATTTTATTTTGTCCTACAGAAAGGCCTTGATGCAGATGCCGATTTATTTCCATAGTAGATATGAGAGGTATTAAAGACCTAAATGTGAAAGGTAAAACTTTTTTTTTAAAAGATTTTATTTATTCACTTGATAGACAGAGATCACAAGTAGGCAGAGAGGCAGAGAGAGAGAGAGGAGGAAGCAGGCCGTCCGCAGAGCAGAGAGCTCCATGCAGGGCTCGATCCCATGACCCTGGGATCATGACCCGAGCCGAAGGCAGCGGCTTTAACCCGCTGAGCCACCCAGGTGCCCCGAAAGGTAAAACTTTAAAGGCAGAAGAAGACAACGTTCTTCTTTGATCTAGGGACCATCTTTTCGATCTAGCAGTGAAAGAAAAACGACTCAACACCGCAAAACGATAAACTACGAGGCAAGGACATAAGAGGATATTTCCAATTTTTAAGACAGTCAAGGGATCAGTATTTAGAATATAAAAGATACTCCTGCAAATCAACAAGAAAAAGAGCTTTCCCAGTAGAAACGTGGGCGAAGAAAATGAACAGGCAATTTACAAAACAGGAAACCTCAGGCCTATGAACATAGGTCAAGATGCTCAAAATATTAGGGGGTCAAATAAATTAAAATGAAAACCACAAGGAGATACAACATCTCTGTTCAGCCGGCAAAATCAGGAAGCTGGAGAGTGCTAAGTGTAGGCAGGGTTGTGGGGGCAGGGGGAGCCTTCTGCATAGCTATTGCCAGTACAGGCTGTGAAGTCCTACTCCAGACTCCGGCCCCACTTGGTGTCACTAATTATATATACAGACTTCTTCTTCTTCTTCTTCTTCTTCTTCTTCTTCTTCTTCTTCTTTAAAGGTTTTATCCATTTATTTGACACAGAGAGATCACAAGTAGGCAGAGAGGCAGGCAGAGAGAGGGGGAAGCAGGCTCCCTGCTGAGCAGAGAGCCCGATGTGGGACTCCATCCCAGGACCCTGAGATCATGACCTGAGCCACCCAGGCCCCCCTATATACAGAATTCTTGACCCAGCAGTTCTGTGCCAGGGCATAGATCTCAAAGAACTTTCACACAGGTCCATAAGGCGACATTCACGAGTATACTCAGAGCACTGTTGCTTATGGTGACAGAGAGATGGACAGAACCTAGATGTCCCTCACTGGGAATTATGGAAAAGTAGAGTAGGGTAGATGGCTAGCACAGTGACTGGGTCCCACTTAGAGCCCTGGATGGCATGTCCATATAGCACTAGGGAAAGATCTTAAAAAACATCATTTTTTATGAACAAATAGGAAATAGAATGAAGATTTATAACATGATACTATTTAAGTAACACACCAAACAACCATACATATTTTACAAAAACACTTCAAATAATGTCAAACACAAAATAGTTGCCTAAGGGTGAAGGCAGAGGGAAATGGAAATAAAAGGAAATAAATCAATAAAATAAGAAAGAGGGCTTACAATGAGGTGCTATGATGGAGAAACATGATTAACTCACCCCTCTAATTTCATAGCCAAAAATATTTTATGGCAATATTTAATTAAAAACAGTTACATTTAAAATGCAAGGCAACTAGGATTGGAGAGGGTAAATGACTTGCCCCAGGATACTCAGCATGTTTGTAGTATAGCTGGGATTTAAACTAAATTCTGTTTGAATACAAAATATGTTTCTAAAATGCTATTGATAATACCCTTTGTGGAAAAATGAGAAAATATAAAAAAACAAAAAGAAAAAAGTATTTTGAAAGCACATATAATCCCGCAATGCAAAGAAATCAAATTTGGTACATATACCTTTAGATCTTTTTTTCTGTTGTACATACATTTTTAAATGTTTTGATAAGTGCAATTATACTTTACAGGACTTTCCTTCTTCCTCCTTCCTTCCCTCCCTCCCTTCTCCTTCCTCCCTTCTCCTTCCTTCCTTCCTTCCTTCCTTCCTTCCTTCCTTCCTTCCTTCCTT
>ML099770.1:20559-36683 GCA_003697995.1 Taxidea taxus jeffersonii
TTGGCCAACCTGCATGTGCCCCCTGGAGGCCATGACCGTTGCACTCAGGGGAATGGAAGGTAAGTCCCTGCATGTCACAGAGCCAGTGGGTGATGGAGTTAGAATTTGAACGCAGGCCGCCTTCAGTCACCACCAGTATAGTATGCGGGGAGACAAAATGTGCATGTGGATGTGGAGATGTCAACAGTGTTTATCCTTCGGTGGTAGAATCATGGGTGAATTTTCCCTCTGTGTGCTTTTCGGTGTTTTCCAAAATTTTCTCCACAAACATGAATTACTTTGTAATTGGGAAAAAATCCAATAAATATTGCTCAAAAAATAAGAAGTAAACCAAAAGATACTGTGTGTATTGGGTCCTTGTTATATGTCAGCCAACTTTCCTAGACTCTATTTCATTTAATTCTCACAACAGCCTGTGAGCAAAGTGGGATTCTCCCTACTTTACAGAGAAGAACTGGAGGTACAAGTGGAGGTGGCACTTGCCCAAGGTTCCCCACAGGTAACAGGAAGAAAGAGGTGTGACATGAGATCTTTTGTTGTTAAGCCCAGGAGCCTCCTCTGTTAGTTCCTGGGGTGGCCGTGGGCACCCTGTCCTTATCCCCTTCCTGCAGGGTAGAAAAGGGGAGCCTTTTTTATTCTTATGTATTCTTAAATCTATAGGCCATCATTAAACTTTGGCTGGAGGAATAACAGGTGGCCTTGGAGATGCCCCAACGCATTGGGACCTAATGCAGCATGTACCTGGTCCTCCAGAGGCTGGGTGGCTTGTAACATCCCGCCCCCACCCCCTCACCCCAGGCACTGACATTCTGAGACTCTGGGATTATAGATTTGACTTATTTGCCAGCGTCTGACAAACTGATGACCTCAGGGGAGCCAGTGGGTGATAAAACCATTCTGATCCGCTTGCAAATCGAGTGGAACTCCTTTTCAACATGGCTCTCCTTAGGAGCATTTAGCTAGACCTACAGCCAAGCCAAGTCTCCCCAGCTGAAACAGTTTGGCGCGATAAAAACTCACAAATTTGAAATAGTTGCTAATTCTTTCAGCACCAGTTTTATAAAGGAGGTTTCCTTGGATTTGAAAATTCCCTTTGAGGTTCTCCATTTTCATTTGCCACTTAACTCTGGAACGAGATCATAGAGTTGTCCAACAAATACAATATCTTTGGGGCCAACAGACCCACGCTAAGTTTTCAATCAAACGAGGCGAACAATAATAGTCACCCGAGCCACCATTTACAATGACCTAGGAACCAGTTATTTACACACATGGGCTCATGCAATCCTTCCCCAGCCTTGCTGTTTTACAGATGAAGCAACTGAGGTTTAAGAGATGAACAAAGTCACATGTCTAGTAAGGATTAAAATCCAACTCTGAAGTCAGTCAGGGTTCTTACTCATTATTTAAGAATGAGAAAAAGAAGCTTCTATTCATTTCCTTAAGCACCAGGCAATTCCTCCCTCAACCGGGAACAATCTCTCTCTTTGCTGATTTGTCAGGGCACTTTATCTGAACCCAGAAATGCGGCATTTATCACTTTCTACCTTGAATTACAGCTGCTAAGGGCTATGCCTCATCTCTTCTGATTAGGCTGTGAGCTTCTAGAAACGAGAGTTCATGTCTGATTTTTCTCTTTCCTTAGGGCCTAGCACAATGCCTGACACATGATAGGCACTCAGCCAACATGTGTTACAGGAATGATATTAGTAATACGAATAATGCAATGGAAATATGTTAGCCCCTGGCTACTCAAAGTGAGGTTCATGGATAAACAGCCCCCATGTCACCTGGGTGCATGTTAGAAATGCAGAATCTCGGTGATCCAGTGAATCAGGATCTGATTTTTTAACCAAGTCCTGAAGTGAAAAGCACTGCTTTAGCTCATGTTACAGTTTTATTTTTAAAATTGTTTTCCCTAGTATCTTGGGATTTATGCATGCTCGAGCAGTGGCTGGGCTGAGAGCCACCTCACCATGAGGTTGACACTCTTGCCCCAAATCCTCCAGCGGCTCCTATAGTTTATAGGATAAAGTTCAAACTGCTGAGGCTGGAATTAAGGGCCTTCTCAACTTGGCTGCAGTGGACTGAGTCTTCACAACATGAGTTGACTTTTCTGGCTCCTTTCTCTTTATTCACGCTGTCCACTGGTCTGAGATGCCTTTCGCTCTCCCCTCCTCCTCTCTGTCCTTTCCATGCCTGGCTCAGATTCCTTCTATACACGACCACAGCCCACGATGCATGGTCTTCGGAAGTGCAGGAGCAAGAGGAGGGAATAAGCAGCCCATGCAGTCCTGCTAAGATCCCAATGACCCACATATCTTACCTAATTTCACCCTCACAACAGGCAGGAGGAGAGGGGGTTCTCTAATCCTCCATTCTCAGTGACAGATGTGGAAATTGAATCTCCAAGGGAACGGAACTCACCCAAGGTCACACAGCCATTAAATGGCAAAGCTGGGATTCAGACCCAAATCTATATGCTCAAAGCTGGGCATTGCCTCTGAACTCTTCTAAGAGTTCACCTCTTCCCCCACCTCTGGGGTGGGGGAAGTCTAGAACTGTTCACTTGTTATTTGTCATGGTGTCTTTATATCTATTGTATCTGGCCATTAAGATGGCTAGGATCTAGAAACCAAGAGTTTTATGTCTTAACCTGTTAATGCTGGTTATGCAGATAACTTAGCACGATCTAATTTGAGGGGCTTACAGGACCCACTGAGTCCCATCCACAGGTACCCAGGAGGTGTGCCATCACCAGATTAACAGTCTTTACTATTCACTGCAGATTCCTATCATAACGATTGCTGGACTTAGCTGAGGGTCTCTCTCCCTTATTTACAAGATCCTCAAGGCCAGGGTCTGTCTTACTTGTCTTGGTTTCTCTAGCACCTAACACTGTACTTGCCTTATAGTGAATGTGTAAAAACACTTGTTGAGCATATAACCTCCTCTTCCTGTGCCTAGGCCAGATTTAGATTCAAAGGAGGTGCTGAGTAAATGATCGTGGAGTGATTCCTTTGTTTATACCATCCTTCTTTCCTTTTCTTTCTTTCTTTAAGTGGTAACCACATGCCAACTCCCAGTTCAGTTCCCATCTCCTTCCTGGAAACTTACCCAACTGCTGCAGGCCTCCTCTTTATTTCCCATCAGAATAGAGTCTGCAGCACATAGATTAATAAGGGATGCCAATCTTAAAGGATGAGCCCCTTGTCTCCTTAGGCAGCGTCAAAGCTTTTTGAAGAGGGGGGTCTTTGTCCTACACTTTTAGCACAGCACTGGGCATTCAGTCAGTGCCATCAATCACCCACTGATTAACTGATTGGCACATTTCATCTCCCAGGAGGGAAGCTACTTCCCGGTGTAGGCCCAGAGTCGAGAGCAGATGGGATGGACTGGTTTCCACAGCACTTAAAGACCCATCTCCGATACCGAACTGAATGTGTCCCATGCTTGACCTCACTGGAAATAGCAATTTCCCTGAAGAATGCTTTTAGAAACTGCATATCAGTGGGACCTGTGTGAAGGAAGCTGTAAAACTTTATAAAAGGGCGTGAAAGGAGACATGTATAAATGGAGAGACATAGCTTGCTTTAGTACAGGAAGTCTCTATTCAAGAGAACTTCAGCTCTCTCCAAGTTAATCTGTAAATTCTAGACAATATCATTAAAATGCCAAGAGGAGGGGCCCCTGGGTGGCTCAGTCATTAAGCATCTGCCTTCAGCTCAGGTCATGATCCTAGGGTCCTGGGATAGAGCCCCGCATCGGGGGTCCCTGCTCTGTGAGAAGCCTGCTTCTCCCTCTCCCACTCCTCCTGCTTGTGTTCTCTCTCTTGCTGTGTCTGTCTCTGTCAAATAAATAAATAAAATAATAATAATAAAAAAAAACAAGAGGAGGGTTGTTTTTGTTTTTTTTTTTTTGAGGGGGAGGGAGTACTAAATGATCCAAATATATAGAAGAATATGGAATGTGGAAGAATAACCATGAAAAAAATAGCCAGGTCAATTGAAATAAATAAAGAATGGTGATTGGGAAGATGGGTAAACCTACTCCTACAGATATTAAAACGTATCATAAAGTCACAGTAAGTAAAAAAATACCAGGGGTGCCTGGGTGGCTCAGTCAGTTCAGTGTCTGGCTTTGGCTTAGGTCATGATCCCAGGGTCCTGGGACCGAGTCCAAATCCATCCAGCTCTCTGCTCAACGGGGAGTCAGCTTCTAGCTTTCCCTCTGTCCCTCGCCCTGCTCATGCTCTCTCTCTCTCTCAAATAAAATCTTTAAAAAAATTCCCAGAGCAGGAAGTGAAAGAAAAAGAAGATAGATCAATGAAATTATATAGTTTAGAAAGACAGCCAAATATCTATGAGAATTTTATATGCCATTTCAGTGTTTATGGGAAAGAAGAGATGATTCTCTAGGCAGTTTTGGGACACCAGGCTGGCTACTTAGAAACAAATAAACCTGGATCCCGACTTTATTTCTTAATCAAAATAAACCCAGAAGCATCCAAGATTTTAAGTGTAAGAATTATTAAAATATTAGAAGATGTAAGTGAATATTTTTATAATTTTGAAATAGTAAAGAACTTTTTAAGCATGACAAAAGTTGTAAAGAACTTTACATGACAAAAACATGTAAAGAAAAGCATGGATGACTTTACCTAAAGATTTCAATAAGGTTACAAACTTTGAAAACAAAGTTAAAGGAAGACTTAAGAGAAATATTTATAATTGAAACAGTGGTAAAAGGAGTAATATTTCCAAGACACAAAGCTCTTTTTCAAATCAATCTCAGAAAAAAAATAACTCTGTAGAAAACAAGGCAAATCATTATGGGTATGCAAATAACAAAAATTAGTACAACAGACAGCAAGTGAATTAGTGAAAACATAGTAAAATTCCTTTACAAAATAAATAATGTAAATTAAACAGAAGCAAAATATTTCAGGTCTATTAGTTTAGAATATATTAAAATATTGCTTATGCTCAATTTGGCAAAAGTGTGGGAAAACAGACATCTTTGTATATTCTGGGTGGGAGTGTAGATTTTGGGTGGAAAATTGGCATTATCTAAAAAAACTAAAATGAACATAGCTTTTGATCTAAGTACTCCATGTCCAGAAATTTAGCTTAGAGAAGAACTCTTAAAAGAGAGGAGAGGGGCACCTGGGTGGCTCAGTGGGTTAAAGCCTCTGGCTTCAGCTCAGGTCATGGTCCTGGGGTCCTGGGATCAAGTCCCCCCCCACCCCCCTACCCCCCCCCAAGCGGGCTCTCTGCTCAGCAGGGAGCCTGCTTCCCTTCCTCTCTCTCTGCTTACTTGTGATCTCTGTCAAATAAATAAATAAAATCTTTAAAAAAAAAAGAGAGAGAGGAGAGATAAAAGTACAAGGAACTACAGTAATGTTCCCTCCAAATAGGAAATTACCTAAATTTCTAACAATAAGGGGTTGTGAAATGAGCCGTGATCATCACATGATGACAAATCACAGATTATTAAAATGGTGAGCCAAGTCTACAGGGAATGCTATCCATGACAGAATTAGCCAGAAAGAAGCAAATTTCAGGAAACAATGCCTTCTACGATCTGATTTTTATAAAGAAACTCTTTGTGAGTGTGTGTATGGTGAGTGTGCATTAGCACGTCCACAGAAAAGGCAATCTGGATGAATATACACCAAATTGTTCTTAGTGGTTATTTCTGAAGGATGGGTTTATGGGAAGACTTTCACTTTGTATTTAGAATTATTTGTGCAATGAACAAACATTGCTTTTGCAAGAGAGAAGTGGAGAGGAAAGGGAGACAGAGAGGGAGGGAAAGGGAGAGAGAAATTTTGAGCACAGAGGGGAAGAAAAGGGCCAAAGTACAAGGTGAGTAGCTGGCAGATCATTTCCTCCTATTTGGCTCCCATTTCCTCACGTCATGCAACCAGGGGGCTCCCAGGCCCCCTCCTTCTCAGATTCTATGCTTTGTGTTCGCTTGGTTTTAGAGGTGGAATGAAAAGGAGGGGAAAATGTACAGACATACACCTGCAGCTAGAGCGTCTCTGAGCCCAGAACAAACAGGCCGCGCACACTTGCTCCTTCCTCCCGAGGCACACGTGAGCCGGCCGCGTGGTGGAGAGGCTCCGTGTGTTTGGATGAAAGGCTCCATGAGAGAACAGAGACAATGACTAGCCTTGGGGAATCAGATGGTGAAATGGCGAGATTGGGCCACTTAGGCCATTAGACTCCTTTCGAGGCCTTTCATCCCCTCCCTCAGCAGCTGTCTGCTGACTTCCCTGCCTTCCTCTCTCTGACTCATCCTTCTGTTCTGTCCTTTGGATGGTGGTAATCAAAACTGTTCCCTATTTCCAAACTGGTCTACAGGCTCAAGTTGGGCCTGGGACCCATGGACAGCACTGTGTCTCTTTTCCACTTGCATGGTCTGGTCTGGGACCCGCTCTTCCCTGCTTCTCAACCACAGAGAGTGTGACTGTGCTACTCCGCTGTCCCTAGGCGGTCCTGTCTTTTCGCCAGAGCCCTCTCCTGCCTTGGTGCATCTCTAGAGCTAGGCACATTGCTGGCCTCGTGAATACTGTATAATAAAACGATTAGTTTTTGCTGCTGAATGCATTCGCTCTCCAGATTTTTGCAAAAGGGGACTTTATCTTGCTTCTCAATCTCGGTTCAGAGGCACGCCACAGAATGACCCTGAAATTCCAGCCCTTTTTCAGAACTTAAAGGCTCCTTGCTGCTAGGAAACTTTCCAGGTAGAAGTGCCTGAAGGACAGAGAGCTGGGTGGGGTTGCTGAGGCCACATGGGAATGTTTTCTGGGAATTTCCATGAAGACAGGACCATGGGTTCAATATTTATGGCTTGTGCTGTTTATATATGTGTAGCCTGGATGTCACCTGGGAGCATTCCTGTTCCTTGAAAGTGAGTTGGGATTATTGTGAGTGTCCCTTTTCCTTAACCTTGTCAAGTCCTCAAAATACCCTGGTGGTGGGTATTATGGAGGGCACGTATTGCATGGAGCACTGGGTATGGTGCATAAACAATGAATTCTGTTACACTGAAAAGAAATTAAAAACAAAAAAATCCTCCCTCAAAGTCTCTGGATTCCTAGAGTGGGGCTGAGGGACTAACTTCATTCCTGTGTCTCCTGCTTCTTGGGCTCCATTTCCCTTGACAGTGTGTTCTGCTAATTCCCCCTCAAAGCATGATCCCACCAGAGGAAAATCACCTGGGTAAGCATTTGAACCATTCTTTAATGCTGGGCTCCCTGCTCCTCTCCTGGCCCCTCCTGTCCCAGCTCCTCTCCTCCCAGATTGGGCCAAGAGTTCCAGAATCCTTGCTTTTTTTTTCTTTTTAAAAATATTTTATTTATTTATTTGACAGAGATCACAAATAGGCAGAGAGGCAGGCAGAGAGAGAGGAGGAAGTAGGTTCCCCACGGAGCAGAGAGCCCGACGCGGGGCTCGATCCCAGGACCCTGGGATCATGACCTGAGCCAAAGGCAGAGGCTTTAACCCACTGAGCCACCACGGTGCCCCTTTCCTTTTGTTCTTAAGGTGAACATTTCTCTTCTCTCTTCTAGTTGTTTTGACATTGGCTTTGTGGAGGGCCGCAGGGAGGGGACAGTTGAGGATGATCATTGAGGGAGATGGGTTTAATTTTCCACGCTTAGCTCTAATGAAGCTATTTTCCAAAGACAGTTCCTTTCTTCACAGAAAATTTAGATTTTCAGAAAATACAGTTTTCTCCATCTCTTCCCATGTAAATAAATGCTCCGTTCCATTTGGTGTAAATTTGCAGATCATGGCCCCTGCTTTCCAGCACTTCCTAGGTGCCTGGAACTGGCTGAGAATTTAATCTAGGAGATTAACATTGACTGGGGAAGCAGGGAGATTTCAACGATGATTTTATTCAGTCCCCCCAAGCCACGAGGTGCCCATTTTAGGCATGAAAAACTATGGCTTTGAGTGATTTAGAAAACTGTTCAGGATTACAGAGTGATGGAGACGGGATTCAGTTCAGGCCTGACACCAGAGCAACTGATCTCTCTGCTACCTCAAGGCCGATTCCCACAGACGGGAGACTCGTTATTTCCCTGGAACGTTTGGTGTGAGTGTGCATGGAAGGAAACCAGGAGGTGCTGGTTACGTGTAAGGCATGGAGGGACGCGTGTGGGCAATGGTTCGGGCAGGAGGTGTTATTTGACTTTGCTGCTTTCAGAGAGCTTTTCTGCAAAGAACAATTCCCTCCTCACACGTTTTGAGGAGCCAGAAACCGGAGTTTTCTGGGCAAGGAGTTGTGTCCCTTTTGTGAGAGGGGTGCACTGAGGTTGCAAAGGCAATGAAGTAAGTATGTTTTAGAGAGCCTGTAGCGTAAGGGTATTTTTGGTCCTTGAGAGGAGGCCCAGCATCCTGATCACAAGGAAGGTGGAGAAGGCATGCTGACTCTCACACAGAAATGGACTCACTCTTTATGATAGTTCCGAAGAAAAGAAGGAAGAGGGCGGGGATCCGAATTTAACCACAACAATGACAACAGCAGGTTCCACCTGGTGAGATCTCAGAGGTTGCAAGCACCATGTCTAATCCCTGATGTGCATTATTTCATTCAGGACCGGAACAGTTCAAGAGAGGAGAGGTACAGCTATTGTCCCCATTTGACAGGTGTTGAAATTGAGGGTTGGAAGAGAAGTCATTCACTCTCAGTCCCAGAGCTCTGAGATAGTAGAGTTTTTTTTGCAACCCATGAGTTTTTGTTCTCCTCTCATCTGCTGTTTTGACTTTGTGAGGCAGGCCACCAAGGAGCCAAGGACTAAAAGAACATTTTAAAAAGTGGAGCAGATTCCGTAGGGGAGTGTGGCATGCAGGGGGAGACAGAAGAGCCATGTTTGGGTGTGAATAGACTAGTTTACAGATGACTCATCTTCCCTGCCAAATCCAGGAGGAACTGTAATTATTTAGAATTGAAAAGTCATCCTTCTGCCATCTCGTGGCTTCTTAAAAAGTAAGTCAGCCCCAGGGTCCCATGAAGGTAGGGGGAGAAAGGATATTAAAACCACAGATTCTTCCATCCTTTGCAGAGGGGTAATTCCAAGAGCAAAAGTGAGAGACTAGGGCAAAGTTTTCATAGGTCTGGGGAGAAATAAGTAGAGCTCAAAAGATGGAATGAAGCCACAAAAGGCAGAACAGTCCCTTTTCCCATCACATCTCTGCCATCTTTCTGACAAAGATGTGGCAGTCTTGTGCAAAGTGAAACCCCAAAGCTGGCCATGGCTGGGTGGCAAAGCCAGGGCAGTTCAGGTTCTAGGTTGAGGGGCTGCCCGCATTCTCTGTGTGTATCTTACAGTAGTTTGGCACTCAACCTGTCCATCTTGGTGGAGCTAAATTTTCCATGGGGTCACCCAAAAGGGCAGTTCACTTAAGGGTGCTAATTCCTCTGTCCATCTCCTTCCCTCCAGGCTGCGACAGGATGTTCCCTCCCAATTCTGAAGACGTCACTGAACCTCAATGGATCATTATGACAAAAGGGTCTATTACTTCCAGAAACAGGTGTTCTGGCCAAGGAACGCTCCCGGAAAACCCTGCCTGGCAAAGCGGCATTCCCAGCAGATGGACAGGCGAGGCCCTGGCCTTTATGTCCCTTCTCCTCTTGTCCTCATCCACTGCTGGTGACGGGAGCCATTGGGTAGGGTTGGTGGAGGTTTGACTGATCTGGGACGAGGCTCTCCAAACCATAAAGGAGCAGATGTGGGGGGAGATCATGACAAACAGCAGCCTGTGAAGAAGAAGCCCGTTTGGCAGCAGGGTCCCTCGATTGTTCTTTGGAGGCCGCCGAAGTGCCTGGTGGAGGCCAGCCGGGGCTGGCCCGCCCATCTGCTCTGAGCTCTTGCTGCTTCGCTGGAGGACAGCGTGACCTCAGGAGGGAGTCTTGACCTGGGGACCTGCCTCTGCCCCACCGTGGCAAATTGTCGTGTCCACACATCTTACTGCCGCCCTTCTGATCTGGCTCTGTATGCCGCAGGATTGTTAAAAGGAACAAGTGGTCAGCCAGCATTTGACTGGACCTCTTTGCCTGGAGGTAGTTTTAGTTTTGGTGTTCTTGGTGTATCAGTCCACTAGTAAGCACAGACATTCATAAAGGTGTCTGGTAGTCCCTGTCAAATAAGTTGTTATTTGTTGGGCACGTGTGCGTT
Organism: Taxidea taxus jeffersonii; assembly: GCA_003697995.1. Taxonomy (NCBI): domain Eukaryota; kingdom Metazoa; phylum Chordata; class Mammalia; order Carnivora; family Mustelidae; genus Taxidea; species Taxidea taxus. The sequence goes on from ML099770.1 coordinate 30,746, forward strand.
TTCTGTGTAGCTGCTTCTAAATTCTGTCAGATTCTCAAAGGGTTCCATGAACCAAAAAAAAGGATAAGAACTTTTGATTTAAAGAAAATCGATGTCTCTGTCAGGAACTGGGTTGCACGCATGCTCTGAAGAGTGCAGATCAGCTCCAGGGAGTCTGGGCTGCATGTCTCTAATGAACAGTGAAAGTTAATATTGCTTTGTGTTGGTGACGAGGCAAATGGATGGGTGTTTAGATTCTGACGGTGGGATTATTAACTGGGATGTGCCTGCTGGAGGCAGTTGGGGAATATGATGCTGAGGCTTTACAATTTTATGTATTTAGTTACCCTGAAATTACAATTCTAGAAATTGATCTTTATAGTTAAGGGCTCAGCCTCTGGAGTCATCGTCTATGTCACTGTGGGCAAGTTCCTTAAGCTCTCTGGACCTCAGTTTCCTCATCCATAAAATGGAGGCAATGTTATTTATCCATCTAGATAAATATACACACAAAACACTTAGTACAATGCCTGAGACACAATAAATATCAGTGATTATTATTTAGGTATAAGGATTTTATTGTCACATTATTTATTGTAACTGGAAATTAGAAACAACCCCAAATAGCCAACATAAGTGATTGGTTTCATGAACCATACAACTCAACTAGTAAAGATTAAATTAGCGTGTATCATTGAAAAAATGTTCATAGTATATCAGAACACAAAGCAGCTTACAAAACGGTATGTATTATGCCCACAGAAAAGTGGCTGAAAAATATACATTAAATATTTCAATGATTATGTTGGAAGGATGGCTTTTTATTGCTTATTCTTGTTTTTTTATGTCTTTTAAATTTTCTACAATGAGCATTATAACTTTTTGCAATAAGGACAAAACTAACCTCAATAAAAAGAACTTTAAAAAAAAAAGATTTTATTTGAGAGAGAGAGAGAACAAGTGGTGGGTTGGGGCAGAGGGAGAGAGAGAAGCAGATTCCCTGCTGGGAAGGAAGCCCAATGTGGGGCTCGATCCCAGGACCCTGGGATCATGACCTGAGCCAAGGCAGACGTTTAACCAACTGAGCCACCCAGGCACCCCCGAAAGTAACTTTAAAAAAAAAAAAAGGATGACTAATCTGAGTTGGGAAACTGTGACCTTGAGTAGTCATTCCTGTGAGGGTTCCTTTTTTCAGGTCTGAAATGAAAAGTTGTACCTTCTTTCTTTCTTGAGAGATGGGCACCTCAAATGACAGAGCGAGGGTAAGCATGCTTTGTGGAGGGTGACACCTGCTGCTTGGAACCAGAGCAGCTCTCACAAAACAATCTGCTTTGTCGTGCAGGACTCCTAGGCCCAGCTCTCTGGACTTTGAAAGCCTACGTCTGGCTCTGGGCTAAAGTCCTGTTATGATTAACTCTGGGGAACTTGGCATGGATTGAGGATGAAAGGTAGAGTGACTTTCAGCTACGAAAATTAGTCTGCAGTCAGGATCCCAAGTTTAATCTCTGTAAAACCGATGGGCAAGTGTGGCCATGCTTACTAATTAGGCAACAGCAATGTAAATTGATCAAATCAATTCCCTTCGTGACGCAAAGCCCAAGAACCCAGGGACAGCTGGAGCTTGGAAGAGCTTCCAGAAAGCCAGAGAACATGAATCCCTTTCCCAGAGATGTTAACATGGTTAATCTAGATTGCTTTGCTAATTGTCGGCTCCCTGTTCAATAATGGATGATACGGTGACGCAATGTGGCTCCCACGTCCCTCATGTGGCCAGGCTCTGGGCTGGGCCTTGTAAATTGCGCTCATTCATTTCTTTCCTGGATTTACAGCAAGCATTAAACTTGATCAGGCTTAAAGAGCCCTTGCTTTCTGGAAAGAAGCAAAGTAATAGCTAGGGTTCCCATTTCATTTACGAATAGCTTCACTGTTAATTTGAAAGTCAATGTATTAAAAAGGAATGTAAAAAGGAAACCATTAGAAGAAATGAGGCTTATTTCAGCAACCAAGTATTGAGACCAGCATTTTCCATTTATTTAGTACAGATCAAAGGAAGAAAAGAAAGAGAGAGGCTGTTGTGGTGGGATGAAATGAGTGTGGAGTACAGGAACAGACAGAAAAGCTCAGCTCTTGTCACTTTTCAGCCCCGAGAACGTGGCCAATTATTTTACTTTCCTGGGCCTCGGTTTTCTTATTTATACAATGGAGACAACGACGCCATCTTCAAAGGGTAAGGCACGTTAAATAAGAGAACATATTGAAACCCCGCTCTTGGTGCCTGGGATGTAATGAGTGCTCAGTAAATATTAGTTTTCTGTCGTGTCCTGTCCCCTGAGATCATGTCTTCGTTCTGTAGGACAGACTCATATATGCCAGGCCTGCTGTCTATGCTGCTGGACTTCCAAACTGTTCTTTTTGATGAGGCAACTGGCAGTCTTTCCAGAATTCGAAGCACATGATTCTGAAGAGGGGGCTTAACGTGGGACTGGGAAGTTGGGTCATGTTTGAAAAAAACATATTCAGTATTATACTCTAATATTTTATGAAAAGCCCTGTTGTGTTCATAACACACAACACAAAATACGAAGTGTGAATCTTGGCTAGTGGTATATGGATCTCTAATTGCGGAGGGCGTGCGACTTTTGGTTTAGATAAAGGGGGTCATGGATTAAGCAAGACTGAGAAAACTGTCATTCTGGCAAAACACACTTGGAATGCCAGCCGGTGACTGGAAGGGAACATGTGGGGAGCCCCTGGGTGAGGGTGTGGATGATCTTGTCTTTCTTGTTCTGGGTGCTTACACAGATGTGGTCACTTTGTGAAAGCAGGTAGGGTGCTACCCCTATGACTGGTGAGCTTTTCTGTGTGTATGTCACACTTTGCTAAAAATTTTAAGGAAAAGTAAGTGATACAGCCTTAGCATACATTCAGCTGAGGTGGGACAAGGCCTAAAGATATCTCCAGTCAACCTACTGAGGAAAGTGGGAAATTCTCTGTAAATCCTAGATGATGCTTGTTCTTAGATCACCTAGTTTTTTTCTTTTTTCTTTTTAAAGATTTATTTATTTATTTGAGAGAGAGAGAAAGAGAGAGCGCGCGCGAGCGCGCACACCCGAGTGCCGGGGAAAGGGAAGAAGGAGAGGAAGAGAGAGAATCCTGAAGCAGACTCCCTGCTGATTGTGGAGTCTGTTGTGGGGCTTGCTCTCAGGACTCTGATATCATGACCTGAGCCAAAATCAAGAGTATGTACTTGATAGAATCTGGCTGTGATCGCAATAAGCCTCTCAATCTCTGACCTTCAATTCCCACATCTGTAAAACTAGGCTACTGATAAGTCTCTCCTCCCATTCCTAGGGTTGTTGTAAAGGTGATAGGAGATAAAGCATGTGAAACGTTTAACACAGGGCTTGGCACATCGTACAAATGGTGGCTGCTGCCCCTGGGTGCTAATTGCAAGGCTTTGTTAATCTTATAGCCACTAGAGGCCTCTGATTGCTTTATCGTGAGCAAAACAATCATCTTTTGTTAGGGGCACTTGGACAAAATTGTAATAAGGCATGTTGATAGACCAGCTTTCCCAACATTGTTCTGATGTTTCTTTGGCTGTTAGTGATTCTCTGTGTTCTGTGCAAATATTGACTGATAATAGAGACTGTGCTACTTTGATGATCCTTCAAAAGACAGGGCAGGTGGAATTTGTATCTAGAAGAATGAGCAGCATGCAGGACTCCTGTCTACGGTCAGATACGTGAGAAATGAAAACACAGGCGCACAACACTCAGGCCAGGAGACAGTGGCTGGTGAGAAAGCAGATTGCCACTCCACGGGACAAATGGGGCATCCCAAGTAAACTGGTATCTTTCGGAAATGTTCTGTAAAAACAAACAACCACCAAAAACCTGTTCAAAAGGTTCAGAGGGAACAGGACCTCTGTGCTTTAAGAAGTTCATAAAGCTAAAGTGATCTCTGCAAGATGCTGATGTAAATAAATGGGCAGATCTTGGGTGAAGAACCTCGGTGAATGACAAAAGCAACTGAATTTGCAAGGAAGAGAGAACCCAGAAAAATAAAATCGGGTAGCAAAAGTCAGAGAGAGAGGGAGAGAGAGAGAGAGAGAGAGAGAGAGAATGAATGAACTTGAGAGCCATTTGTGGTAGGAAGTCAGCCACCCAGGTAATAAATACAGTGATTGGAAGAAAATCATCACAGAATTTTAGCTGCAAAATGAGAAAGTGTCCCATTGTGTTCTTTTTCATTTTATCCTTTTTTTCCCCTTATGATCTAGGGAAGAAAAGATGGGAAAAAATGGGGAAAAGTCAAATGAAAAGCAAACCTCTTCTTTTCCCCAACCCCTGGGGGAAAAAATCCCCTAAGTAGATCACATGCAGCATCCTCAGTCATCTCTGTGGGGGCCCAGGCTCCAGGAAGCATGAAAGAATTTCAAGGCATTGCCTAGATAGATCTGGTTAGTGAGAGATGATGACGGGTGACACCGAGAGGAAGTCATCCAACTAACAACTTTTAATCAGGTTGGAGCAGGGAGTCACGGACCTTTAGGTCTGGGGCTCTTTCGTCAGGGAAACCAGAGGGAGTAGCCCTGTGTGGGTATTTTGAGGGCGAAGCAAAGTTTAAAAGCATTTTGTTCTCCCCAGGGAGGAATAGAAGAGCTCAATTAACAAAGTATTTGATTATACTTAGGTGGTGTTTTTCTTTGAAACTTGCTCTTTATTATATTTCTCTCCCCCCCCACAGAGATGATCTAATTTATGCTTTTATTTCAATAATGAGGGCTTTAAAATTGTTAGCTACACACATAATAATGAATGCTTTTCTCTATAAAAATTAAGAACATAATTTGACCATTTTGACCATTGCCTCTAATTCTGAGCTCTTCCTTCAGAGGAAGTTCTTGTTACCTTTTTGGTGCATAACCTTCCAGTTTTTTACCCCCCTATGGGCTTCATACATATATACTCATAGAAAATAGAATGTTTGGAATTTTTGTATTTTTTGGGTAAATTTCATACTATATGCAACACTATGAAACTTTCTTCCCTCTTCCCTGAGCAGTTTCTTAATTAGTCTACACATTTAATTCATTCTTTCTGACTCTTGCGTCAAAGTCCCCTGTACAGATATGTCAGGGTTAATTTCCTCACTTGCAGTGTTATACCTGGCCGTTTAGGTTGTTTTTCAATAAGAATATATATTTTTTAAATAACTTTTTTCTTTTTCTTTTTTTTTTTTCTTTAAAGATTTATTTATTTATTTGACAGACGGAGGTCACAAGTAGGCAGAGAGGCAGGCAGAGAGAGAGGAGGAAGCAGGCTCCCCGCTGAGCAGAGAGCCTGATGCGGGGCTCGATCCCAGGACCCCGGGATCATGACCTGAGCCGAAGGCAGAGGCTTTAACCCACTGAGCCACCCAGGCGCCCCTTAAATAACTTTTTTCTTCTCTCTCTCTCACATGAGCAGGGGAGGGGCAGAGGGAGAAGGGGAGAGAGAATCTTGAGTGGGTTCTACACACACTGTGGAGCCTGACATGGGGCTTGATCTCATGACCCTGAGATGGTGACCTGAGCCAAAATCAAGAGTCAGAGGCTTAACTGACTGCACCACCCAGGCGCCCCATTTTTAAAGAACAGTTTTATTGAGACATATCACATATCATAAAATTCACCATCTTAAAGTGTACAATTAGTGGTTTTTAGTGTGTTCAGGGAATTGTACAAGCATCACCACTAATTCCAGAACATTTTCATCACTCTGGAAAGAAATCCAGTACTCATTAGCAATCACTACCATCCCTCCTCACCTCAGCCTCTAGCAACCACTAATTTACTTTTTTTTTCTCTGTGGATTTGCCTGTTCTGGACATTTCATTTGGAGTCATACAATATAGGGCCTTTTTGCTTGGCTTTCCTTCTCATATCCTTTTCAAGCACTTTTTTTTTTTTTTTTTT
>RCUC01121280.1:0-22915 GCA_003697995.1 Taxidea taxus jeffersonii
GACTCCTTGCTGAGAAGCCCAATGTTGGGTTCCATTCTAGGATCTGGAGATCATGACCTAAGCTGAAAGCAGCCACTTAACTGACTGAGCCACCCAGGCACCCCAAGAAACAGACTCTTATGTATAGAAAACAAAATGATAGTCACCAAATGGGAGGTCGGTGAGTGGATGCGTGAAATAAGGGATGAGGAAGAAAGATAGACTTATCATGATGAATAAAATAAAATATTTTTAAAAATGATAAAATGATTTAAAAATCACATAAATGGACATGATACTTTCTGGAACTAACTGAGATAGGAACTATGGATATAGGCAGAGTACTTATATAAGATTCAGATCATGTACCCTTTTTTTTTTTTTTTTTTAAGTTAAAAAAAAAGATGGACAAGTGTTAAAACAGTAAAAACACTTTTTTTTTTTTTTTTTTGCCCCAGAGCCTTTGCAATAGGGGAAAAGAGACCTCAGTACAGAATGGACATCAACTCCAAGCATAGCATGGATAAGTAAGACTGTATAGCCAAGGAACAGGGTAGAAGGTCACTGGATGGAAAGTTCCTAAGAGGAAATATCAGGGGGATTCTGGAATTAACTTGATGGGATTCTTGCTAAGGACAAGCCAGAGTGATCAGACATCACTGAGGGGGTGGTAGAGGATAAGAAACCTGATCAGATACAGAGGGCAATCAGATATGGAGTGTGGGGGGTTCTGGCTAAAATAACTTAGTAGGTAGGGCTCCTTGCTATAACTGGCTTTTACACAAGTGTACAAATGGTCCTAAGGGAAGTTTCAGGAACCTAGTCAAAGTGTGGTCAAGCAAAGAGTCTTTGTTATCCTAGTAGGCCATGAAAGTAGTTGGGATTTAAGAGATATGAAGGTTTAAAAGCCCCTGAAGGGTTTTTACACAGAATACTACTTAATCTGATTTCAATTTTTAAAAGATAACTCAAGGTGGAGAATGGCTTAGAGAGAAGTAAATCCAATCATCTAGGTATGGCCTTTCCTTAAAATTTCATTTACAGAATTCTCTCTTGCTACTTAAATTCTCTGTAAATTTTCTTCCCTCTGTCTCTTCCATTTTCCACATTACTAGCTTCTGGGTAATGTGTGACTTCTCATCTCTGATTCAGAAGTAGCTGACGGATTTGGAAACGGGCAAATTCAGACTGCTGTGGGAACAAGTGCTGAGCCTTTTGGAAGCAGGAGCTGAGAGAACACATGCCTAGACTCCACTCAGTGCCCAGGGGAGGGGTTACAGTGCCTGCAGGGAGGAAGAGCATTTCCTAACATGTAACCAGTGAAAAGACTGCATTTGCTCAACCCTTAAGGATCAAATTCTCAAGCTACACACAGAATATTGATTCTGTTAAAATAGGCATCATTTGAGATTTTTGGCTGGTGATTGTGAGGCTGTTCATCTTTTGGTGAGATTAGTCTGTACTGCCTTTGGAAATGGACAAGGCTTCAATGTCTGTCCATAATTGATATGGTAGGAACTGAAAAAGGAAACTGGGGGAAGGGCTTGTAGCTCAGATTGTAATAGACCCCTGTGGACTAAGCCTAGCAGTTCTAAGTGTCCTACCTATAGACATCAGGGGACTACAAAGGACTTCAGGCATAGAAGGCATTAATGCAACTATTTTGCATCAAAATGTTGATTGAAATGCTTAGGATGGATTGGGAACAGAGAGAATTAGTAGGTTATTTCAAGAAAGGTTTCTTGAAAGTGTAAACTAAAAGACAATAGCAAGGGGAGTGAAAGAAATATGATGGAACCATAGATATTGTAGTTAAAACGTGAGATTGGTGATTGGGTATGAGAGAGCAATAAGAGAAATTATTTGATTACTAATGTGGATAAATGGGTGGATGTTGATAGTGTTCTGTAAGCAAGGGTAGTTCATGCCTGAACTAAAGATCACCTATTATTAATTTTTGGAAAATATGTGTAACATGAAATATGATTAGAAATTGTTTTCTTTTCAGTCTATGGAAGATGTAAAAAAATAATAATTTCAAGGGTATCTGAGACCTTTAGCCTTTTACAAGTAATTGAATTAGCCCTTTGGTCACCAGGTGGTTAGTTATCACAAGATGTAATTTATTTAGAAAAGTATGACTGGTGGATTTATGTGATACTGAGTCTGATAAAGTTCTTTCCTGGGACCTGAAAGGCATGCCTGCCAGACTTTATTTAGGTTTTAATGAATGAATAAATGAAGCCAAGGCTATAGAGTGAAAACCACCTGTGGTTACCAAATGGTCCGTGCCTTTCCTGTGTTTCACTATTTTGAACAATTGTACTTCTTCATTTCAAATGTGTGTGTTCATTTGAGAGGGGCACCTCAGGGCATACTTCCTTGTTGGTTAGATAAAACCATTCTTGAAGATAGAACACAGAACATACAGGCTGCTCAGCAAGCGTATAACACCAAGAATACCAGATGGAGAATATCGTAGCCTTGTACTTGTGATTTCTTAAAGTTAAAAAAGAAGAACTGGAGGTAAACATTGAAATTTTTCTTCCGTTTTTTTTTTTTTCCTGTTATATAAAAATGTGACAGGGTATCTTTGAGAAAATGGGTTTAGAAGCGAATCCTCAGAGTTGTAAAATCGCCTGCCCCCAAGAAAAATTTGTGGTATTATTTTTCTTTATAAAATCTACCCAGCTAAAATATTTTCTGATGAGTTTAAATGCATATGAACTACAGCTCTGGAGAGTTTCTTAATTGAGTACTTCATTTTGCACTTTATTGAAATGTGTACTTTGAAAACATTGGTGAAATTTGCCATTTCCCACCTGGCACCAGCAGCAGCTGGAGCCTGGACCATTTTCAATGGCCTACACTCATGCAGCACTAATCTCAAGCAAATGCCACATTAAAAGCTACCTCCCTACCCTTTCTTCTGTTAAACGTACCTAAGGTAAAAGGAAGAGCACAGTATTTTATTAAAGGTCTGGCTGTTTTCCTTTCTCTTCCCTTCCCTTTCCGTCCCTACTACTCTGAAACTATTATGAGTGGTCATGCTCTTAACTTTGAAATATTTATAGGAAAAAGATTTGTTTTAAATGAGCAGATGGGCCAGTTCTAAGACAAGCTGCTATATTAATAAACATGTGTGGTGCTTTATCAGCAAAGGAGCCTATTTTGACATTTCTTCTGGATGATTTGTATAACCTATCAGTATCACACCTGGTGCAAGGACAATAAATGGGCACTTAATAGTCAAGCAGTGTGCGAACACCTTCCATTATAACTTCATTATGTCAGATATAATCATCTATTACTGAATGTCAGGCACTTAATTTATGATCAGTTGCCCTATGGAATTAGTGGCCATATAAATGAATGGTCCATTCATGTCACTTTTACTGTAAATTTCCTTCTCCTAATACTGGCCTCTTTTTCCAACATGTTTAAATAATTTGATATCCTTTTGGGATTTTAAAATATAAAACATTTTGTTTATATTTATCAAATTTGGAAAAAGGGTAAATGTGAACCACATATGGCATAAAATTTCACATGTTAATGCACACATCTGTCTAAAATAACAGTGCAATTTTTTTTTTTTGTTTCCTTTACCAAGGAACTTTAGTTCAATATTGGTAAGGTGACAAAGCTTTTGGGGGGGGCGGGGGAAACAAAACAAGACTTCTCCCTAGAGATCTGTTTTATAACAATGTGCATATAGTGAACAATTTGTACTATATATTTAAAATTTGATTCAGAGTAAATTTCATATGTGTTCTTTACCACAATTTAAAAATACTTCTTCATTGGACAGCATAAACAAGTATATATTCAACTGTGGCACTGTCAACAGGGTGGAATATACAGGAGAGAAAGTGAAAAGGAAAGAAAAGCTGAGATTTATGAGAGGGAAGCTGAGGGAAATAAAAAGAGAACCAAGGAACTACTACTTTGTAGGATTTTAAAGCCAGTGTTCTCTGCTCTCATCTTCAGACTCTTCTGGTCCTTTTTTTTGAACTTGAGAACATACAGTCAGGACTTCACTATGTCTGTTTTCAAGATCACTCTTAGAGCTTCAAAGCTGTTCTTGTGAAGATTTCTGACTGAAATTATTATCTATGAAAAAGTTCCATTTAGAGATGTTTCAAGTGCTATGTAATGATATTAGCACGAGTGTGGTGGTGAGACCAACTCTTGTTGGGGGAAAGGGACTCTCAAAGACTATTAAACAACCAATAAAACTATTGGACCTGCCAGATTAGAAAGAAACTGTATGTTATAGGCAGGGGAATATTAATGGACTAATAATAGATTTAGGTGGCATGATAGTGAATCTACATTTCTACCAGCACCACAGTAGGATTGTTTTTTTACCATCTGAAAGGCTAGAGCTACCAAAAAGAAGGTTGTGCATCTATCATAATATTACTGACCTGGTTGTCTGCCACTCAGTTCTGGTGTTCAGTGTGATAAACGGTGCCACTTGCAATCAACATGGCAGAAGACTGACTTCTTTCCTGGAGTTAGAAGCTTAAGGAAATCATGCATTTTGGAATGTTTGTCTTACACAACTGAAAAAATGTCATCAAGGAGAAATAAGGGAAAAATGCTAGGTGGGAGATAACAGTGACTGTATTCCTAATAGCCTCAAGAATTTAAAAGCTCTAGTGCTGTGGAAGAATTTAACTGCAAAGTCTCACGGCACTAATAAATTTGTAACTGCATGGCCCTGACGGCCCCAGATTTCTTCTCTGTAGAAACCAGTGGTCAAGAGACACATTAGTCTATAGACGATCCCATTGCCTTGAATGACTGGAGATCTCATTAAGATACTCAGGTTGGAGAAGATGATCTTTTAATGACAACCCAAAAATATTGTTCAGATTTATTTGGTGAAAAGTCAGACTAAGGTGACTTAAAGTGACTCTGGCTGAGACTCTTTAGGGATTCAAGCTTCCCAGATGAACTGATCGAGCCTGCTTCTTTTAGAGATCTGAAACCCTGGGCAAGTGTAACCAGAATCAGAGGGGAGCTGGCAGCAAGTCTCATTTGGCTAACAAAATATTCCAAAACCTGCAGAGCAAGCCCCACGTAGGAGAGCCCTGAGCCAATTCAAGCCCTAGACACTGACTAGACCTCAGTGCCCTTACTAAACTACCAGTCTGATACTTGGCAAGGAGGGATTTCTGGTAATTTACTCTCCTTTCTCCCATTATTTATATCTCATGGCTTCATTGGATCTGCGACGTCAAATATCTAGCTTGAGCATCGGGAACCTTATTGGAAAGCCTGTTTTTAAGTCACTTGGCTGGTCCAGATCATTGTTTTTCTGACCTTTCTGATCATCAGCTTAATGTAGAGCCACATGTAGTTTCTGCAGTGTCTATGGGCAAGATCTTGGGCGTTTTGGTGTGCAAAGTAAAAACTATTAAGGAATATTACCATCTAGAAATTAAAAGAAAAAATATGCATTTATTTGTACCCTTATCCTCAAATTCATTTTATTTTTACTGGTTATGCCAAGGCTGAATTGAGAATAGAAGCATATATCATGTTGTAAAAGTGGTAGAGAAATTATGGGCTCCACTGAGATTTTATTTTTAAAAACTAGCATAATTCTTGCAAGGGCACTTGGTTCATCCTTAAAATGTGCAATGGTGAACACTGTCTTTTTGTTCTACCTATATTCATGGTCTTTAAAAACCATGTAGTGTATCAGCTATCAAAGAGACTGAAACTGGGCTTCACCCCTGCTAAGGGACAAAGCACAGATATTTTTAAATATTTTAAATGTTTAATAAGAAAAGAGAAAATGTCAATAAAAGAAAAAACTCTCTAAAAAATGTTTTTAATGAAACAGCACAGAGTGGAAAATACCGTAGCAATCATTTGCAATAGCAATATGGAGGAAGCCTATGGTCTAATTATACAGTTGACTCTTGAATAACATGGGGTTAGGGCCACCAACCCTCCATACAGTTGAGCATATAACTTTTGACTCCCCCGATACTTCACCACTAATCACCTACCATTGACGAGAAACCTTACCAATAATATAAACAATCAGTTCACTCACATTTTGTTATATGTATTTTATATCATCTTACAATAAAGTAAGCTAGAGAAAAGAAAATGTGACTAAAAAAATCATTAAAGAAAATACATATACAGTACTGTACTGAATAATTTTTTAAAAAAAAGCTGTGTAGAAGTAGACCTATGCATTTCAGAATTGTGCCGTTTCAAGGGTCAACTGTAATTGATTTAGGGTGTGTATGGTCACAATGAAAAGACTATAAATAATGATATTTACATATCTTACCTTGAACACTAATCGTCCAATAGGATGTTTGATGAATTTAATAGAAAACTTTGAGATATAGCATCTATTTTAAGCTATAGGGCACCTAAATGTAAATTGCTTTCACTTCGGCAAGAAATAGAATAATTCCAAAATGTAAACAGCTTTCTTTTTCCTCTTGGGTGTAATTAGAGCCATTATTAAATCAGATCCATTTAACTGCTGGAAATTTGGGAATAATACATTTATTTGCAGAAATTGAAGAATACCTAATCTAAATAATAATGCCATAATTTTTTTGAGAATTTTCACTGTTTCTATTTGTTTCTTTTTTTAAGTTTCATATAGGTTAAATGACTTAATCTCTTTTCATCTTCTATAGTAGAAAAACTATTCATTACATTAAAGTTTCAAAATCCTATGATCTCTGAGAAAAATGTTCTGTAATAGGATTCCTATCAAGCTATGTAAACTCATTATTATATGTACTGTTCAAATCATATCTGCTACACAAATAATTTTGACTTTGGCATCATCAAAGTCATAGAGCCAAGTAGAAGTGGAAACAATCTAAGTGCATTCTTTCTTTTATAAAATGCACTGGCGTTTTTCTTTTTTCTTGTGTGATTTAGAGTAGACAGTGTTACATGATTAAATGAAACTTAGTCTCTTGTTCCTTTTACCAAACAGATCTGAATGTGTGATATTCAAAACATTGATCATTTCTAAGACTATATGAATCAGAAGTACCAATAATTCAAGTCAAGAGAAATGTAAAAACCCAAATGTCTTCCTTATGCTAATATTTTTTCCTTGAATAACAATGTTATTCATGAATGCTTATTATAGCACTTATTAACATTTCATTTTTAAATGACTGTATTTATCATGAAATAAATTTACTTCTGTGGAACTTTTTAATATGTTCTTGATTAAGATAAAAAATTGGTAGTGATTTCCATTTATTCTGTCATGTGAAATCTTTGCCTTTATAAACATGTAATTTAAAATATGGCTTTTACTCAGCTCCTATCCAGCTGTAACTCTAGGAGTAATACTGAATAATAAAAGAAAAATTGAAATCCAGGACTTAGGAAATATCATTAGAAATGTCATTAGCGAATAAAATAAGAACAAGAAAGGTCACCAGTGACTGAATGTCAATTTTAAGTCTAATACAGTGTTTGGTGCTTCATTTGGTTATTTCTCATTCTCATGAACACTTGGGAAGGGAGGTGTCATTATTATCCTCATTATAGACATAAGAAGCAGAGGCTTGGAGAAGATGAGGTAGCTCATCCAGGTTTGTGCAGCTATTAAGTGCGAGATCTAGGATTCTGAAAAAGATTCTAAACAGTAATACTGTTTTTATAGTGAGTAAAAGATACGACAAAAGCAGCAAAACACTAGTATCTCTTAGGAAACAACTTACAAAATAAAAATCATGATAGGCGTCTAGACAGCAAAGATCACCCACAGGAGGAGGCCTTATTTCTCAGAGATGGGGGTTGGCGGGATGGCATTGCATTGTTATTCAAGGTTAAATGATGGGAATTGAATTCATTTGTCATGATGTTCTTATATGCACTTAGGAGTGAGCTTTAGGGCTGAGTTGTTTATTGTTGTTGATCAAGTTTGTTTCCCATCAAACTCTCATTCCTGTGGGTCACATTACCCAGATCCCAAGCTGAAGCTAAATGTGAACCACATTGCGATGATATTTAAGTAATAATTACACTTTCTGGATTTCATCACAGGAGGAAAGAAGTGTTCATAAACCACTTTGACCATCTGATTATATATAAAGATAAATGCCAAATTTAAAATCAAGGAACCTTGTGAATAGTTTCTGAAAAGTGCAGAGCTATTTTAAGTGTGTGTTTACAGTGGTTTAAAATTACTTACTAGGAGCAATATGAACCTAGCTCTATAAAAAAGGAAACTTAGAAATAACAGGAAATTTTTATAGGCTTTTTCATGGCAGTTAAGCGTAGGTCTTACTGAGGATTCTGTTTAATGTAAGATTGTCAAGCAGGTAAATGCAAGAACATTCTTCTATTTGTTGAAACTTTGAATTTTGTTTACGTGAAGTAAATTAGAACTGCATTTGGACTAGAATTTACTTAATTTGGTTAACTATAGGTAAAGATATCTAATATGTAAATACATATCTAACATCTCACAGTGTAAAAGTTGAAGAATCATCAGCTCTATTATATTAAGGGATGAAATTTTATTACAAGAAAAACTATGACTTCTCTGGTTGAAAGTGAAAAAAGGTTTCTGTCCTTCATCTTTAAGAATAAGTCTGAAGATGCTGATTCATTTAACTTTTCCCTTTGTTATATTTTATTATAAAAGAGATAAGAGGTTCAATCTAATGCAAATCTAATCTAATGAAAAATAAATCTAATGAAAAATAAATGGCTCTGTCTATAAATTAACTAGCATTCATTTCTATATCTAAGTGCCTAAAGCACATGGTAACAGTCTTTTAAAATATCTGAGTTGAATCCAATGAGACTAACACAAAAGTAAGATTCACTATCACTTAACATAAGGAGTTGTATTGAGAGAGTGATCTTCTGTTAAAGAAACTTGGTAGGGGGGCGCCTGGGTGGCTCAGTTGGTTAAGCGACTGCCTTCAGCTCAGGTCATGATCCTGGAGTTCCGGGATCGAATCCCGCATCGGGCTCCCAGCTCCTCGGGGAGTCTGCTTCTCCCTCTGAACTCCTCACTCATGCTCTTTCTCACTGTCTCTCTCTCAAGTAAATAAATAAAATATTAAAAAAAAAAAAAAAGAAACTTGGTAGGTAAGATATAGTGGGGGAATGGAGTAGGAAAAGAGTGTGTGCTAGAGTATTTAAAATGATCATACTTTTTGTGGTAGCTTTAAAATATGTCTTGCTATCCATAGTATTCTTTGTTTTTATATAACTATAAAGTTTATAGTTATATTGTGATTATTGAACTAAATAATGAGAAAAATTATTCTCATGGTGATTTTTTTTCTTTTTAATTGCCATCGTTTGTCAGGTTTTTTTAATTGGTTGGTTGCTTTTGATTTAGTATAGGTTCTGAAGATAAAATGTGAAAAATTATAATCTGCAAGAGAGTAGCAAATCTAGGTTTTCATGTAATGCCATAGAATGTTGTTACCTTTTTTATTGAAAGGGATTAAACTTTCACTAGTTTATGTCATTTAACTTTCACAAATACACATGAAATGATATAAAATTCTGTTTATATGTGTTAAAAGATAAACTGAGGCATTATTTAAAAATTGAGTTTATTCGAGTTTATCCAGTTTAAATCAGAGAGCATCTAATCTAACAGATAGAAAAGAGCGTCAAGGGGCCTAACAGATAGAAAAGAGCATCAAGGGGCCTAACAGATAGAAAAGAGCGTCAAGGGGCCTAACAGATAGAAAAGAGCATCAAGGGGCCTAACAGATAGAAAAGAGCATCAAGGGGCTGTACAAAATGATAGACCTCTACAAACAGAAGGGAGAAGGAACAAGGAAATGAAACCGTAGTTCTCCCAGTAGATACCTAAAATGGTGGACGGTGCTAAACACTACATACACTAATTTTTTTCCTATCTATACATACCTGTGATAAACTTTAATTTATAAATTAGACACAGTAAGAGATTAACAACAACTAATAATAAAATAGAACAATAGCAATATACTGTAATACGTTTTTTATATGTGGTCTCTCTTTCAAAATATCTTACTGTACTTTACGTACCCAACTTGTTATGGTGTGAGATGATAAAATACCTAAGTGATAAGGTAAAGTGAGGTGAATGACATAGACATTATGACATAGCATTAGGCCACTGCTATGCTGACTTTCAGATAATTGCGTCAGAAGGAGGGTCATCTGCTTCCCACAGTTGATAGGTGTGGAAGGGGTGAGTTAACCAACCCTGCGCAAATAGAAACCATAGATAAGGGGAGGGTACTACTCTATTTGGCAAAAAAAGTCGGTGGATTATAGCAAAGTTACTTTCCTTACAGGGTATGGCAAGGGTCTATCAGACCCATGACCTACCTACTACTGACCAGGCAATTCCTGCTTCACTGGTTTAAGATTTCACTTCTGGGAGAGCCAAAACCGTAATTAAGTCTTGGTTTAGTGATGGAGGGCTTAACAAAAGCAAATCTATTTGGGGCCTGTTTAACTTTTAATTTAATTTAATTTAATTTAATTTGCTTTTTAACAAATGAGGGAAAGGGAAGCTCTAACAGTTGTGACCGGTAATAACACATTTTGAGTGTACCCTTTTGGGAGTCTAAGTGTGAGCTTACCCTTCTAGATCAATCAACAGCTCTATGTATGGCCTTCCTTTATCAAACCAAATATGACTGAACTTCTGTATTTTCACTTTTCTCTTTTCCAGTGTTATCTTACTAGTTACTGTGCTAGGGCCTTTGGGAGGTTTTAATAAAGGTGTCTGCTGTTGTTTGCTTAAATATGCCTGCTGTCCCCTCCTGAAATGAGAATTTTCCCCTAAAAGAATGAGTCATTTAATTTGGGAAAGAGTCCATGTTCATGAACTTGCATCTGAATTTGGAAGGAAAGCGTTCAAAGCGCTGCTGCTTCTGGATAGATTTTGTCTTTTAGAATTGCTTCCCTCCCTCTCTCCTTCCCTTTTTCTATTCCAAGTCTAATAAAGATTTCTTCCTAGAACTTCCTCTAATCTCACAGGAGAGTAATAACTAAATTCCAGATGTACTTCATCAGTGTAAACTAAAAATTTACATTGCATAGGTTTTTAAAAGTCAAATACCTAACACTCTCCTGAAAGGCAAGCCATTAACCAGCCTCCCCCCCCCCCCCCCCCCCCCCCCCCCCCAGGTCTCTCTTCACCTCTTACCTTGCCTACTCTAGCTGGGACTTTTCTTTTTTTCTCTCTCATTTTGTCTAAACAAACAAACAAAAAAAACATGACAATAATAAAAATACCTTAAACATTTGAAAATTCAAGTATGAAAATCCTTAGGCATAACTAAAAATTGTTGGTCTCCACCAGGACTTTCCAGTAAGCTGGAGGCTCACTTACGTATTTGCATATAAATTATGTAGTTTTTAAAATTTCCATATACATCCTTAGGCCTTACAAATATTCTCAGGTGATTTTTCAAGTCAAGATCACAGTAGCCTGTGCCATTAAAGAAATTTCTTATTGAAGTGTCTATTTTCCTTACCTTCTCAGCTAACTGCTTATTATAATTGACCCAAAATTTGATGTCAGCACCACATAGTTGATAGAGATTTTGAGAATGGAAATGAGAAAAATAAATTAAGGAAGGTATAGGGGCAGAAACATTTTCCTTTCTCCCCTTCCCTTCTGTATTTCTTGGATGGTCTAATAATTTGATGTAAGGCTGATTGACAAAAGAAAAACAGATTTAATTTTATATGTACAGAGACCCCCGAAGGTATGAAACTCAAAGGCAAGTCAGTCAGTTGAGGCTCAGATGCCATCCTGAGCTATGGAAAAGATAGGGACCTCGGGCTTCAAAGGGCAGGGGGTAATACAAAGGTGATGAGAAGAGCTGATGTTTGGTAATTAGAGGATTGTCCTCCCGAACAGAAAGGTCTTTCAGATAAGACGTTATCTCTGGTACTAGGCTTCCTTCTGGGCAGACCCCTATCTAGATTCTTTTAGGGGTGCCTGGGTGGTTCCGTGGTTAAGCATCTACGTTGGGCTCAGGTCATGATCATAGGGTCCTCTTCTGCAGGGAGTCTGCTTCTCCCTCTGCCTCTTCCCCTCCCCCTACTTGTGCTCACTGATTTATGCTCACTCTCTCTCTCTCTCGCAAATAAATAAATAAACTTAAAAAAATTAAAAATTCTTTTAGGTAGTTAAAGGGAGGCAATTTTTTTCTTGAGTCTGCTAGGTCTTGATTGACTTAAGCTCAAAATAATCCAAATGCCAAAGTGGCACATTTTGGGGTGGCATATTTTGCCTCCCTTTAAAGGCAAAACAGATCTGTTTCAAAGAATATGCCATACAAGAATGACACAGTGTCTTTGAGGAGAAGGAACACATCCATGCAATAATTTAACCCATGAGATAATTTCAAAATTGCAGAATGGGAGAAAAATGTTTGTTGCACAGAGTAAAATAAATCATCATGAAGAGAAAATGATTTCCATTGCTGAATGCCTATATGAATACTGAAATCATGTGTACCTGCCTGATGTTTTCTTAAAATTTTTGAATTCCTTGCTGCCTAAACTTTACTTTTAGCACATGTTATTACTATAGTAAGTATTTATAGTGGGGTGGGGGGTGGGAAGAAGCCAGCTTGCGTAGAGATAGATGATTGAAATTTGGCTTTAGCCCATTGTAAGAGCCAGCAAAGTTGACACTGTGGGTATTTTGCAATCATTTGTTTAATTAGCTGAAACTCCTAAGGGAAAATGTTATGAAATGGCAAACTCCCAAAGCCAAATTTAAATCTGTTTTTCTATGTATGACAGAATTTCATAATACAGAGATGTAAAAAAGGTACTAGTGAATAAAACACTGTACGGTTGAGACCTTTAAATACCAAAAGCAATATCTTACAGAGAAATGTGAAAATAAATTATATACATTAAAATATTATTCATGCGAGAGAGCTGAGGTAAATGTTTGCAGATGGCTAAGAAAATCATATTTTGGCTGAAGGGATTTTTTTTTTAATTTCCTCCATCCCTTCCCCCCCTTTTGTTTCCTGTGGATTTTTCTACCTAGTTAAGTATGTAATCAAGTTTATATTCTGTTCTTGTGTAATGGATTTTTTTGATCTACAGATATCTACTGTTTAGAAAAATAAAGGCCTTTGTTTAATGCTCTAAAGCCTTCATTCTGCCCTGGTGGGTTCAGAGGTTAGGCTTAGGTGACTAGGTTATCCAAATGGCCAGTGAGCTGGGTGTTCTTTTGCACTTGGTTACATAGACACAAAGACAGTTGTGATTGAGAGTCATCCTCCCGTGGGAGAAAAAAGCATCTGGCCAAAGAGACATCTTCTCAGGTGTTCGTGGTTTAAAAAAATACTACCATATCATTTAGAAAACCAAAGCTTTATTAATGTATTGATTTCAGATGAATAAAATCCATCAATTTTATCATAATCCTGAGGCTAGAGGATGAATCCATATAAACTCCACATGAAAGCAGCTTGTTTTGTATGAGGATGCATCATTTGTTGTTTGCAGTAGCTGATGACTTCAGTATAATTTTCTTGAAAAGATCAGTTAAGTGGAGGCTTCTCATCATGCATGCATGTAGTCTGCCCTGCACATTTAGTTGATACATTGGAAATTGGAAACAGGTGTTCCGGCACTGGTTTTGTCGGGACTATTCTACACAGCTTTCAGCAGTAGGCTATGAGGAAATATGTGCAAGAAAAGAAAAAGAGCAGCTTATAATTCTTATAATTATTACCTCCACTATACAAGTATTGAGTGGTTTAAATGGAAAAGGGGAATAAAGAGAACCAGAGGAGTAAATCTTTCAAAGTGTGGGTCTAGGTGGGAGGGTGTAATAGGATAGAGACAGAGAGACACATTCACTTTTCATGCCATAAAATTGTTTAATTTCCTTCAGTTTTAGAAAGTGGGTCAAGTCGATGTCATTTCTTAATTTATAGACGATGTAAAGTTATAGATATGCAAAAATCTGTGTAGCTGAGACACCTAGATGCCCACAGTATCTGTTTGCCCTTTCTTCTGTGATAATGGAGCCTTCATTTGTAGCTGGACTAGTGACTATTGGGAATAAAGAGATTTTCTCTTGCAGCTAAAGTATGTCTGAACCAATAATACATAAATGGAGATGATGTGTGCAACTTCCTGGAAGTGTTCTTGAATAAAACCTTCATTCTCCTTCCCTTTTTTATTCTTCCTGCGGGCTGGTTGCCATGTACTAGAGAAGCCATTATAGATCACAAAGTAGACCCTTATGTATCAAAGAAAGCAAAGAACTGGATAGAAGGTGCCGACTTCTATAGGAGCCCAGAAACCTGTTTCCGGTTGAGAGAGAAATAAAATGATCTCTTGAATTAGCCATTTCTTAGGCTGGATTTTCTGTTACTAACAGCTAAACTTCATCTTTCCTATTCTAACATAAGATAAAAGAATAGTTTCACTAATAGACGGTACCTATGTCACATTTATGAGGCTCTCTGCCTCTCAAAATGCATACAAAATGTGAGAATTAGATTTTGTGTTTCCTGTTTCATCTTTTCCTTGATTTCCCTGTGCTAGTTTTACTGATTGCAGTCGCTGTCAATAAAATAAAAGTTAGCAGTCAACAGATGTTTGAGAAAAAAAAAAGTGCATTTATTTTTTTTTTCCTCTATAAATTAGAAAAGACTGACTATAAGTGAGTGCTGGCAATAAACCCACTGTTTCCTAGTTTGAACTGCTGTTGCAAATATCGCCATCGGGGTACCCTTCCTTCCTATTCCAAATGCCTTTGCCTTTTTGCAACCCCCCTTCTCTTGTTTGTGTTTTTCCGACAGACAAACTGCATTCACTGCTTTGGGACCATTTTCTTTCCCTTCTCTGACCAGCTTCTTCTTTCCCTTCCACTATACTACGTATATTTATCTCTCTTTAACACTTAACCACACACTGAGCAACAGTTACAGTCTACAAGTCAGCCAAAAACATCTGCACTGTTTGTTCCTGCGGGGCATTTGTGTGTCTAGACTAATGGTCAGAGAGTAGCAACCCACTGAATATTAGGGGAGACAAAAGAGATGATGGAGAGTAGCAATGAAGGAAGGCATTTTTCTTTAAGCAAGCCAGGTTTCCTGTTTATATTCATTTTTAAAGTTTTCTGTTGGTAGTTGCAGTTATCAAATATATTCTCATATGTATGATAAATGTTTTATTTTAATTTTGGATTTTGATCACTTATTTCTTTTCATTTTAATTTTCTTTGAAGCATAAAATCTCTTGGAATGCCCCCCCCCACCCCCCGCCAATGAGCTCTTCTCTTTTGGGCAGTCTCTTGTATTGGGAAATAGAGATTCTTCATGACCATTGGTCAGATCTCTCATTATCTTCTTCTCCTCTCTTTTATTAACAATTATCCGCCCACTGTGCTCTATTTAGTAACCCCGAATGTGCTCAGTGGTATTATTAACCCTTAATGACAGAAATCAATAGCTTCTGTGGGAAGTATGGCAGTTTGGGGGATGATCAGAAGAGATTATAGGGATCTAGTAACATACTGAAGCTGGGACAATGTAGATGTCTACATCATGGCCTTTCAACGAATTCTTGCCAGCAATTACCTCCACCAGAGCCACTCTGTTTATGTATACTGCTCAGTAGGTTTTCAGAGGATTGAATGACCTAACATTTTTTAATCCTCTTTTCTTTTGTTGTGAAATTTTAGATTTACATAAAGCCTTCATTTTTCATTAAAAATGTGCACATGCTCATGTAAAGCATATTTAAAAACAAAAAAAGAATAAAATTACAAATTACTAATCTACGCACTTCCCAGAGGTTACGGATAATTATCTTCTTATTTCATACCCACCTAACCTCCTGTTCTATTTATACAAGGAAAACTTTTGTACATTTTGTTTCGCAGCCTATTTTATTCATTTCAAAATAGGTCATGAAAAAACTGTTCACATCAATAAATATTTTTCTACAGTATTTTTAATGCTGGTGTAATATTTCATTTGTATGGGTGTAAGATATGTATTCAACCAATCTAATATTAGGAGGCACTTGGGATAACAGCAATTAGCTCATATTCTAAATAACACTGCCATGAATATTCTTGCAAACTGCATGATTATATTTTTTGTGAATATCTGTGATTGTGTCCTTAAACAAAATCTTAAGTAATGAAATATCTAAAGGATAACAAAATGTTATAATATTTTTTTTAAATATTCATGGACAGTTGTCCTGCAGAAATATTATACCAGTGTAATCTAAGCAGCAGTATGTGGGAGAGCACGACTTTCCCCAAAATGTTACCAACTCTGTAGAGCCATTTAAAACAAACAAACAAACAAACAAACAAAACCTTTGAGGGGCACCTGGGTGGCTCAGTTGTTAAGTGTCTGCCTTCAACTTGGGTCATGGTCCTGGGGTCCTGGGATTGAGCCCCACATCAGGCTCCCTACTCTGCAGGAAGCCTGCTTCTGCCTCTCCCATTCCCCCTGCTTGTTCCCTCTCTCTTTGTCTCTCTGTCTAATAAATAAAAATCTTTAAAAAAGGAAATAAATAAATAAATAAAATCTTTGAAAATGTTTGCCACTTTACGGGGAACTTGTGTGTGTGTGACATGAAAGTAGATATCACACTATTTTTGTGAAGAATCATTAAATTTTTACCATCGAACTCTGTTGCTTAGAACTCCCAAGTTGGGAAGTGCTTGACTGGCTCAGTCTGTGAAGCATATAACTCTTGCTCTCAGAGTCGTGGGTTCAAGTCTCACATTAGATATAGAGATTACTTAAAAATAAAATCTTTAAAAAAAAAAAAAGTCCCCAGGTGGGAATTTTCATGAAATGAAAAATATATACATATAAATCTATATGTAGATATATATAGATATATGCACATATATATCTACATATATATATGAATGAAAGACATAATGTTTCATCAAATCATGTATCTAAAATTTTATTGTATAAAACAGTCTTACTTTTGGTCTTGAGTTATGTTGACTCTTCTAATTCTAAAACCATGTGTATTAGTTTCCTAGGGCTGCTATCACACATCAGTACATATTTTAATGGCTTTAAACAATAGAAATTTATTCTCTCCGTAGCTCTGGAGGCTAGAAGTTCAAAATCAAGATGTCAGCTGGACCACCATCTCTCCAGAGTCTTTAGGGAAAGATCCTTCCTAGCTTCTTCAAGCTTCTGGTAGCCTCAGGAGTTCCATGACTTGTGTCAGCATCCAACCTCTGCCCCTGTCTCCACATGGCTGTCTTCCCTCTGTGTGTCTCTGTCTCTGGACCCTAGTCCTACTGGATTTAGAACCCACCCAACTCCAGTATGACCTGACCTCATCTTAACTTGATTGTATCTGACAGGATGCTATTTTCAAGGAAGGCCACACTCACAGGTACAAGCTTTATGACTTTAACCAAACTCTTTTTGGAAGACATATTTCAACCCATACCACCATATATCTTAAATTCAAACCTGTAAATTATAATCTGGTTTTGATAATGAGATAATAGTAGTTCTTACTTCTAAGTTAATAATTTTAGTAGTATTGCCTCATGCAAGGAGAAATTAATTAAATTACCAAACTTGCTAAGAGGCTTAATTTAGCATCTTTTGGCTACTATCTGTTCTAGCAATCCTCCTATAAACAAATAATGGTAAAGTTAAAATACACTGAAGGTTTTCTGAGACATGCTACTGATGTCACAGGTATCTTAATCATGGCAGAAGTCAGTGAAGAGACCTCCGGCCTATTCACATCTCTGTCCATACCACTATTTAAAGACATGCTTTATGGAACTAAAACTTTGGAATGAAACAAACTTACGGAACTAAGGAGTTCATAATTACTGAATCAGCTTGCATAAAGAGGAAGTACAGTATAAGCATTTTAATAAGTTATGCTTTTGGCAATACACAGTGAAGTTAATGATAGTAATAACTGGTTTTCTTCTAGTGAAATGTCTTAGCCATTGTTTTTAAAAGAATTACTCATTTTAAACCAGTCTGGATTTTTTTGGGGGGGGAGGGGGGTTGGTCTGCTATACATTCTATTGATTGTTTTTTCTTTTTAATATTTTTTCATCTCTCATAATAACCTATCGTGGGATGTCAGTTTCTTTATTAGGGTCCATGCTGCAATTTGTAAAAGCCCCAGCCTGTTCATAGAGATGCTCAAATTTCACTTTAAATCTAATGTTGTTGTTTTTTTTGTTTTTGTTTTTTTAGGATTTCATTACCAATGAATTGCTTCCTTCGGGCACAAACTTCTAAATGCTGTCTGTTCCCTTTATTACCCAGCTTCACTGAGTGCTGAAGCTCTTGGTGTCATTAAGATAGATTCCGATGTGCTTTATACTTTTCTGGGATGACAGTGATGGTTTATATAATTTTCGTGGGACGTGGTTCAAAAACTGCATCCCTCTTCATTCACTGGGCACAAGCTGGCTTATCAACTCTTCTGTAACCCCATGAAATAGTCTCTCTGCCACACTCTTGGAGGATCTTTTTATCCATTTTATATAGAAGTTGTACGTAACTTGTAGAGATAGTTCTGTATTTTCTGTTTCTTGTCTCTGATGTTAATTCTCTTTAGGTTAAATTTCCAATTCTGTCTTATAGATATTACATTCATTTAATATCTAAATGCCAGCTGTGACTTCATTTCTTACAAACAAAGAGAAAATGCAATCAACATAACCAAAACACATTTAGTTTATTCCTAATTTGAGGACTGCTTAAAATATTTTCATATTCCAGTAAACATTGCCTTGGGTATTTTAAGTATAAACACATCACATGTAAACAATGCTTTTGCAAAACAGACTGACTTAAAAATATTCACTTGAGTTGTATGGCATAATATAGCATATTCGGGCAGATTTTCAGCATTATTTTGTTTTCCTGCTTTCTCCTGTTGTGGACATGAGAACCTGTAACTCCTAGTAGATATACATACCGTCATCTGATACAGGCCTTGGTGAAAACGATGAGTAGAGGGATTCTTTAGCTCAGAAGAACATTGTGACAGTCGGTTCACGTTTGCTCCTATTTATTAAGGACATGTGGTCTGTCGGGCGTTTGTTATCTCCTTTTACACTCACAATAGTTCAAGTTACCTTTTTTCTTCCATTTTACATGTATAGACACTGAATCCTAGAAAAATTTAATAATCAACTTTCTTGTTCTAGTTTTAAATACTATTATTCCACTTCATACATACTTACCATCAGTGAACTAAAAAAGACTAGAATGGGCTGTTATCGGGCTTCATAAACTTAAGTAACTTTAGTAACTAGGTAAAGAGCCCCGATCCATGTTAGATCCCTTTTGCTTAATTTTGTTCAAGGCCAAAGATTTTCAGACTATGAAGGAAAATCATATTATTAGTGACAGAGGAGATGTCAATGGAGCAACACTATTTCTAGTGTTGCTAGACACATTTTTTTTCTTTTTCAGCATTTTATACTTAAAATGGATAATCTGTTTGGGCAGGACTCTTACTTCTTTATAGCAGCATTAAAATTCTTCCATGTTGCAAAGAATTGTAGTTAAGTAGAAATTTAAATATAGTACAGCAAAGCAGAAAAGATGAAAAATTACTTCAGATAAAACAAAATTATAAATCACTCACTATCAAGATATGGTACTATTGAAAATTCCATTCTCGAGTGGAATCATCATCCCCGCTGGCATTACCTTACTGAAAAGAAAAGGCACATTTCTTAATAATGAAAGTGAATTAAAAAGTGAGTCAATGACACTTTTAATCATTCAACATAAAAAAGGAAATTTGAATTAAATGTTTCATATCTATTATTCCAGAAGATGTAACTCTCTCTTCTTTATCTACTATTTTTATCACATATATTACTTTAATATCCAAGTCTTTTATCTGTTTCTTTTTGAATACAGTGATCTATCTAAAAGTCATATTATGCAGAGAAATTATGGAAATCTTTAGTAGTAACTTAAGTGAGATGTATAACTCAGAAAGGGATACATATTCATTTCAAGAGCATTTATTAAGTACTTATAATGTGAATAACAAACTCAGGTTCTTGATTTAATGCATCTGAGTGTCATTTCTAGGGGACAGTTATACAGAGTAACTCTGGTAGAAATTTTCATAAGAATATCACTCTGGGGCACCTGGGTGGCTCAGTTGATTAAGTATCTGACTCTTGATATTGGCCCTCAGGTCATGATCTCAGGTTTCTGAGATCAAGCCCCACATAGGGCTTCCTGCTCAAGGGGAGTCTTCACTCTCTCTACCCCTATCCCGACTCGTGCTAGGTCTCTCTCTCTCTCTCTCTCTTAAATATAAAAATACATCTAAAAAAAAAAGAGTATCATTCTAGACTGGTGTTCCCTGAAATTATATTTCAAACATTTTTTGCTGTTGTTTTTGAGATACGGAATAAATCTCTTCCATGATATGTGAAACAATTTGTGTGTTTTCAACAGAAAATAAGGGATGTGATAGATTTACCTTTTAAATCTCCAGTAACATTGTCAACATACAGTATAGTAAAGACTTGTTTTGCCATATACCTCGAAAAAAAGATGAGCATAGCTTTTAGTTCGCCTGGGACCAATTATGTCGTTATGTATGTGTTTATGTAGAAAAGACGGTCATAGCTAAAATATATGTTGTTAGCATTTAAGTTTTTCCAAAGCAATTTGAAGTTTAGATCTTAAAGTTTACATATTGGGAGGCTTCCAGGATGGAAAATAACAAATTTGAGGGTGGCCATATTATTGTTTTCATTTACTTGTTAGACCATTTTTTTTCTTTTTTTGAGATTAAAAAGAAATGGAAGTTTGTCTTTCTAAACTCCGCTCTCCAAACCCTGCTTAGTTAGCATAGATACTGCATCGTTGCAGCCTTTAGTATCATTTAAAAAAAAAAAAACACAACTCTTTTTGGCATAGAGATGTCATAGTTTATTTAGTCTGTTTAGTGCATTAAGTTAGAATATGTAAAATTAAATATGGAAAATCTTTGAGCCAAGTCTCAAAATGTGTGGAATTACCAGGTAGGTATTTTTTTTTTTCCCCCACAAAAGAGTCCAGTTTTAGAACTCAACTCTTTACTTTTTTTAAAAACATGTCTCATTCCTCTCTCATAATCATCACCAGCTATTGGCTGTAGGAGAAACTTACTTTAAGCCTGAGAAGTATGTCCCTGTCAGCACCTTATCCTTCTCTGCACTCCTGTTCTTTTTTTTTTTATTCTTTTTTTAAATTTTTTAAATTAAATTTGTATTTTTATTTAAACATATAATGTAACCCCACCACCCTCTCCCAACTCCTCTCCCCCCAACCCCCCTCAGTTTGTTTTATGACATTAAGAGTCTCTTTTGGTTTGTCTCCCTCCCGATCCCATCTTGTTTCATTTATTCTTTTCCTACCCCCTTAACCCCCACCCCCGTTGCATCTCCACTTCCTCATATCAGGGAGGTCATATGATAGTTGTCTTTCTCCATTTGACTTAACGAGCACAGAGTCTATAGTCTGGATTCTCAGGGGCAAAATGTAATAATCTAGTTCTCGCGGACTGCCTCAAGCAATTAATATTTTTTTAAAGAAATGTAAACATGTAGAATAAATGTAAACCAGTCTCTATTTAAAGACCTGGTAGTTTTCATGTTTTAATGTACAGAAGAATTACCGGGTATACAGATTCCAGTGCCCATCTCAGAGATTCAGACTCTTTAGGTTTGTGATAGTGAAACAGAATTTGCTTTGTTAATGAACAACAGTTTAGGAAATTTTTGTAATCATAACCCATTTATTCCTCTGCTCCTGAGCCTAACACTATTACTACGGTTGCCGACTTGTGTTATTAATATGTATTGAACATGCATCGTATGCCTAGTACCACTGTATGCACTTTTTTTAAAGTACTGTTTTCATATTCTTAAAGCAGCTTTATCTGGTAGGCACTATTTGTTCCCGTTTTACAGGCAAAGCATAACTGAAGCCCAGAGAGTATAATAACTTGTCCCAAATTGCAAAGCTAATAAGTGAATTTATGGAAATCCCTTGCCTTAAAGTTTTTAATATTTATTTAACAAGTATTAATGCCCTCAAGAGGTTTTTACAAGATGAGTGAAGCAAACAAAAGCAGTAAGCCAGACTGGACTAACGTAGATGTCATATGTGTACAGTCTAATATCCACTAAACAATGACTTAATTTCTTTCATTAAAATGGCAATGATTTTTTTTAAAGATTTTATTTATTTACTTGACAGACAGAGATCACAAGCAGGCAGAGAGGCAGGCAGAGAGAGCGGAGGAGGCAGGCTCCCCTAGGAGCAGAGAACCTGATGTGGGGCTCCATCCCAGGACCCCGAGATCATGACCTGAGCCGAAGGCAGAGGCTTTAACCCACTGAGCCACCGAGGTGCCCCAATGGCAATGATTTTTAATGCAAAAAATGAACAAGAATCCTCTTAACCACCTTCACAGCTTTCCTGTTAAGTCCACACCCTCACTGAAGTCACAATTGCACCTTCTTGTGGCAGTAAGCTGTTCTTCACAGTCAGGGAAGAGCACAGCCTCAGTAGTCCTCGCTGAGATTTCCTTGTTTTTAACTAACTTCAAGAAGTGGAATAAATGTTTTGCTTTTCAGTGATAAATATTGCCAGATTTTTTTTTTTTTTTAAATCCAGCTCTATGTTCCAGCCTTCTCAATCTGTTATTATCCTTGGCACAACTCACCCGAACTATCCTAACAATTGCTTGCCCTAATGTCCCTGCAGGAGATTTCTTGTACTAGTAGAACTTAACCAAATAAGACCATGAATATGTAGGGACACCTGGGTGGCTCAGTTGGTTCAGCATCCTTATTCTTGATCTCAGTGTCATCAACTATTTCAAGCCCCACGTTGGGCTCCATGATCCTACTTAAAAAAAAAAA
>ML099771.1:0-13389 GCA_003697995.1 Taxidea taxus jeffersonii
TTTTTTTTTTTTTTTTTTTTTAAGAAAAAAACCTTAAGCTGCATTTGTTACTGAAATGATTAATGCACTGATGGGTCATGAATTCACCTTGAGAAAGACCCAAAGGCCAGTCGGGGTGGGGGAAACTCAGCTAAATAGACCTAGTTACTGCCCTGCTAGGCCATGCTGTACTGTGAGCCCCCTCCTCATTCTCTTTCTACCAATCCCGAACCCTGAGGCTAGGGGAGGGACCCACATCTCTCCTTCTCTTGCCAGCTGCAGATGGTTTGCCTTGCCTTTTCACTCCCTGTCAACCATAGAAATGAGTAATTCCTCTTCTAGCTCAGCCTTGAGTCCATTGCCAAAATTCAGCATACCTGCCAGCAACTTGGGGAATAAGCTAAGGTTTCCCTACCAGAGGGAAAGAAGGCAAAAACAAAAACAAACCGGCATATCTGTCTCCAAAACACCTGAGTTTGTTTTGAAAGTGACCAAGGGAATCTCCGCACATAAGTGCAGACCGATGAACTGTGGTGGGTCATTCCCAGGAATCCCCCAAGGGGCATCCCAAATCCCTAAGGAGTCCCAGCTGCAAGCCTGGTCAGTTCTCCGTGAGCGAGCCAGCTCTTGGAGAGCTTTGCTGCTAGAATCTGTTGTGGCCGCATTTCCTGGTGGCCAGTGGCAACTGTGTAGCCAGAACAGCTGCATGGCGCTGACCCTACGGCCGGAACTTGGTCCCTTGGCTCCCTCTGTTACCGTCCACCACCTCCAGCACAGCCCCTCCGGTTTTTAGACCAATCACCAGAATTAAGGGGGAAGCCCTGGCAGCTATACTCTAGAAGTTTTCAACCAGACTCCTTTGCTGGGATCCAGCCCGCCACCCCGCTTGCCTCTGTCAGCCCCCCCGGCCAATGCAGTGAGCACCATGCAGCTCCCTTGATTTAAAATATACAACAACAACATTAAGGAAAAAACAAAAAAAACAAAAAACAAAAAAACAAACAAAAAAAATATCTTTTAATGAATGTATCTTTCTAAAGGACTGACATTCAATCAAATATCTGAAAATACTAAAGGTCAAAACCTTATCAGATGTTAACTCTTAAGTTTGATTTGGGATTTATTATTATTTTTTTTTTAACTAGAAATCAAGTTTGGGTGTTTCTTTTTTTGTTGTTTTTTCTTCTTTTTAAAGGAAAAGCGGGTCATTGCAAAGGGCTGGGTGTAATTTTTTATGTTTCATTTCCTTCATTTTAAAGCAATACAAGGTTATTGAGCAGATGGTTTTGTGCCGAATCATGAATACCAGTCAAGTCTCACACTCTGAAAACTTACAACTTTTTTGTTTTGGTTTTCAAATAAATATAAATATGATATATATAGGAACTAATATAGTAATGCACCATGTAACAAAGCCTAGTTCAGTCCATGGCTTTTAATTCTCTTAACACTATAGATAAGGATTGTGTTACAGTTGCTAGTCGTGGCAGGAAAACATCAGTCTGGCGCTCCTCGGATCCTCCGAAGTTGGAGGGGGACCCAAACTGCAAGGGACGGTAACGCGGTCCATTCCCAGGGTCAGAGAGGAACGCGGAAGTGGTGTCACCCGGATTTTTTCTGCCCATGAATGTTGCCAGTCAGTACCTGTACTCCTTGTTTCTCTATTTTTGGTTATGAATGTTGGGGTTACCACCTGCATTTAGGGGAAAATTGTGTTCTGTGCTTTCCTGGTATCTTGTTCTGAGGTACTCTAGTTCTGTCTTTCAACCAAGAAAATAGACTTGTGGTGTTTCTTTTATTGAACTTTTAACAGTCTCTTTAGTAAATACAGGTAGTTGAATAATTGTTTCAAAAGCTCAACAGATGACAAGCTTCTTTTCTAGAAATAAGACATTTCTCGACAACTTTATCATGTATAACAGATCTTTTGGTTTTTTCCTTGTGTTCTTCCAAGCTTCTGGTTAGAGAAAAAGAGAAAAAAAAAAAAGGAAAAAAATGTGTCTAAAGTCCATCAGTGTTAACTCCCTGTGACAGGGATGAAGGAAAATACTTTAATAGTTCAAAAAATAATAATGCTGAAAGCTCTCTACGAAAGACTGAATGTAAAAGTAAAAAGTGTACATAGTTGTAAAAAAAAAAAGGAGTTTTTAAACATGTTTATTTTCTATGCACTTTTTTTTATTTAAGTGATAGTTTAATTAATAAACATGTCAAGTTTATTGCTGCACACCATCAAGCTTTCTTTTGGCTTTGGGTGGGGTGGAGAAAGGGGCGGGGCGGGGTGGGGAGCAGCCGCCAGTGGCTTATGGCATGATTGCCCAGCACTAGCCACCAGCCTCTCTTTGAAGGTGGAATCATTAAACCACTCTGCCTCGCCTCCCCGGCCCACCCCACACTGACTCTCCAAACTGTATTCTTCCCCTGCTCATCAGTGGTTTGTGCTCAGGACCTAATTAATCCTGGGTATGAGGAAGGGGTCAGGAGGACAAAGAGCTTCACCTCCTGCATAATCCCCCCTTTTATTATCCTGTGGGATAAAAGGGGGGCCATCAAGAGGCCTCCGACTGATTTCATCTAGGAATATGTTAAAGGGAGAACCTGAACAGCGCCCTCTCTGCTTCACTCCACCTTGAGGCAGAAATTGGATTCATTTACTCTGTTCCATCTAACACTGGAATGGGGGTGGGAAGGCAGTTGAGAACTATTTGTGAATGTTCTGCCAAGCCAGGGTTGCTAACCCTGAGCCAATTGAGGTTGGGTTTGCACTACAGCCAAGGAATGGAAGACACTCCTCACAGGGGATGGACCTCAAACAGAACCTCTGCCCTCCAGATAACTGGCCACCAGGTTCAGCCCCAACCCCTTCTTCCTCCCTCCTCTAGCCTGATTCACCTTCTGGGATTTGGGAGTTGAGCATGATGGGAACTCCAAATGACCAGGCAGTGTTGCAGGCCATCTTCAACCCTGACACTCCGTTTGGAGACCTTATTGGGTTGGACGTGGGAGAGGAGGTGGAGGAGGAAGTAGATGAAGGTGAGTTTGACCTTGGACTATAGCACTCCACACTGGCTGGCCTCGGGGGTGGCAGAGGATGGTGGTCCCACAAGGCCCCCTTGTTCCATGGCCCCTGGACAGTGATTGAGGCTAGAGTGCAAGAGGTCTGCTGACCTGTAGTGCACTGGTGGGTGCTTGGCAAGAGTTACTCTGCCAAAAGGAACAGGTCATGGTTTGTCTTTCAGCCCTCATACCTCTGAACTTAACCTCACCATTTAACTCCCCCCCATAATCCAAGCTCAACTGTGCTGGGGAGAGGGTGGAGGGATGCTCAACTCACATCTTTGTCTTAACAGGGCATTTCATTCCACACAATGGAAGGGCAGGAGTGGGTCAGTTGAATAGTTCTGACCCCAGTATAAAGAGCCTAAGCAAGCCCAGCCTGGACCTAATCCTTCCACAGAGTGAATCCACTCCCCGGCCAGCCCTTCCTTCAGTCTCTAATGGGGCCTTATATCCCCACCAGGAGTTTTTTGGGGGGGGGGGTTGTTTTTGCTTTAAGTAGGTTCTATGCCCAACATGGGGCTTGAACTCATGACCTTGAGATCAAGAGTTACATGCTCTACTGACTGAGCCAGCCAGGCGCCCTCTCCCCACCCCCATCAGGAGTTTTTAATGACCCTTGTTTCTAAAGGAGGGAAGCCTAGGTCTTAAGGAAACTTCAGTCTGAAAAGCTGAGGGATATGTCGGACATGATTTTCCTGACCCGAGTATGTCTTGGTGGTCTTCTTATTGGAGGCAGTATAGTAGAACAAAATGGGGCCAGGCTAAGGAGCCAGGAAGACCTGGGTTCAAATCCAAGCTGTGCATTTAGGAGCTGTGTGACCCTGAGTAAGTCATTTAACTATGGGCTGAGTCTGGGCTTTATTCTCTTGGCAAGGAGCCAACCAAAGTCCCTTTCCCAGGTTCCTTTGGAACTTAGTGCTAGCTCTCAGCCTTGATGACCTCAGCTCCCCCTGCCCACAACACTACGTCCAACTCCTGCTGGGACTGACATCCCAGCTCAATTGGCTCTAGCTCAGGCCTCAGCTTTCTAAAGCTCAAAGAGTTTTGGCTTTTTGTTCTCCACCTCCTACCTGTCCTGCCTGCCTCCCTCCCTGACCCAGATGGAGTTTTCCCACGAGCACTGTTGGAGCAGTCCAAGGCCCTGGAGCTGCAGGGGGTGATGGCTGCAGAGGCTGGCGACCTCAGCACAGCCCTGGAGATGTTTGACCAAGCCATCAGCCTGCTGCCAGAGAGGGCCTCTGCCTACAACAACCGGGCCCAGGCCCACCGCCTCCAAGGAGATGTGGCAGGTGAGGAGAGATGGCCCGGGGCTTCTGCAGGGGGACCCTGCAGTCCACAGACCAGAGCAGAAGTCCTTGTAGGGTTGGGGAATCCCTAAACTGTTCCGGAACCTATATTCTTACTTATAAGAGACACCTATGGGCCCTGCTAATCTCTTGGGGGCAATTGCGAAAGTCAGAAGAGATTGAATTCCATTTGTTTATTAACAAACATTTAATGGGAGTTTACTATTGTAAGCAGAAGGAACTGGAGCAGAGCTGGGCTTTGAACCCCGGGGATTCAGGGCTCGAGTCTGTGCTCTGACTGCCCCTGTAAAACTGCTTCTCAGGAAGCTCACAGTCTAGGGCCGTGGGACAGACATATAACTCTGATTATGTGTCTAATAAGTTGAGAGGGTTCAGCATGGTATCTGCCCCTGAGGGGTGAGTTTTATTTTAGTTTTAATTTTTTAAAGATTTTCTTTATTTATTTATTTGACAGAGAGAGACACAGCGAGAGAGGGAACACAAGCAGGGGGAGTGGGAGAGGGAGCAGCAGTCCTGCTGAGCAGGGAGCCTGTTGTCGGACTCGATCCCAGGATTCTGGGATCATAACCTGAGCCGAAGGCAGATGCTTAACGACTGAGCCACCCAGGTGCCCCATATTTTTCATTTTTAAAAAAGATTTTATTTATTTATTTGAGAGAGAGAGACAGCAGAGGGAGGGGCAGAGGAAGGGGCAGAGGGAGATGGAGAAGCAGACTTCCTGCTGAGCAGGGAGCCTGATGTGGGGCTCCACCCCAGGATCAGGACCTGAGCCAAAGGCAGAGACTTAACTGACTGAGACACCCAGGCGCCCCCAAGGGGTGAGTTTGAAAGGATGAGTAGGAGGTAGCTGGATGGAGGGGACAGAGTGGGAGAAGGCAGAGACCCAAAGTCATGGAGTCATGGAGTCAGACCAGTGAAAAGGTACAGGGAACTTCAGATCTCCAGGCTGGCTGGAACGGGGAGGGGTGAAGGATAGAGTAGAGCCTGGAGAAGTAAATAGGGGCCTGATGGTGAAGAACCTGGAATGTTAGGCAGAGGTTGCACTGTGCTTTGGAAATATGGGGAATCATTAAAGGATAAACTGGGGAGCAACTGGATCAAACTTGCTACTCTTGGGTTACTCTGGAATGGGGACAATGAGATAAAGCCATGCTTCGGACAACGCTATGAAGGAATGCCAGACTAGGGGCTGTGGATTCCACTCCGGGAACAGTGGGGAGCCAAAGGCCCCCTTTCCAGGCTTTGTTCCCTGGCTGTGGCAGGGCAGGGCGAGGCCAGGCTCTAAAAGCAGCCAAGGACAGTCTGCAGACAAAACCCCAGAGAGGAACGGAGGTGATTGATACTGCCTGGAAAGGGTTTCAATTCCTCCAGACCAGCTCCTCCGAGGGAACCCCAGAAACACTGCCATCAGAGAGCTTCTTAACCATCTGGGTGGCCTGGGGAGCACAGCCCCTGCTGGGTTCTGGGCTCAAAACACACAGACACAGGACAGAGATGGGTGCCTCTGTAGGGTGATGCTGGAGTTCCTCCAGCGCCCTGACAGCAGTTCCAACTGGACAGACGAGTGAACTGAGGCAGAGCCCAGAATTGCTGCTGGGCTCTAAGCTACACACACACCAGCTGGCTGCCTGAGGTGGAGTTCAGAGTTCTAATGCCAAATTCAAGTACTTTATGAGAATGATAAACATAAAAATGTCCATGTCCAGGGCCAACTCTGGCTCCTTTAATGAAATGCCAAATACTAAATTTGGATGCAATATAATGAAGATCGTGGAGATGATGAATGAGGAAAGGCAGTCAGAAGGAGAACAGGTTTAAAGCATACAATGAATGAGAGGAAAGAAACACCTTTAAAAGGAAAAGAAAGAGAAATGAATTTTATTGTATTTGTAAGAAATGATTATCAGTACATTATCATTTTTTTAGACTCTGAGATTCAGAGTCAGTCACCTGGCACAGGGTGGATGCTCAATGGCATACGAGTGGAATATACTGCCTGCCCGCTACTGCGGGACCATGGGCCAGATTCATGAACCCAGTGACCACTCAGAACTGTCCCAGCACCCGTCGTGTTTTGGTGTATTGGGTGGTGAAATGTAGTAGGGACTTCAGTCCCAGCTCTGCCACTATAGACAGAGTGTGGAGTCCAGGGCAAGTCTTGCCACCTTCTGCAGTCTGCATCGGTGCGATGGGCGCAAGGATACTGAGGAGCAAGAGCCGGAGGGCTGGAGGTGGCCGAGCCCCGGGGCCGCCGTTCTGACCCCCCCGCCCTTCTGTCCCGCAGGCGCCCTGGGGGACCTGGAGCGCGCCGTGACGCTGAGCGGCGGCCGGGGCCGCGCCGCACGCCAGGGCTTCGTACAGCGCGGGCTCCTGGCGCGGCTGCAGGGCCGGGACGACGACGCCCGCAGGGACTTCGAGCGGGCGGCGCGGCTGGGCAGCTCGTTCGCGCGGCGCCAGCTGGTGCAGCTCAACCCCTACGCCGCGCTGTGCAACCGCATGCTGGCCGATGTGATGAGGCAGCTGCGCGGGCCCTGCAACGGCCGCTGAGCCGCACGAATAAAGCTATTTGCTCTCCCCGACTCTCGCCCGCGACTGCGTCCATCCGCCCTCCCTCCAGCCCCAGGGCACTCCGTGGTTCGCCGCGGTCCGGGCAGGGGGCGGGGGCGGGGCGGTGCCCGTGGGGGCGGGGCTGACCAGCCGGGCTCGGGCGTTGATTGGCTCCGTCTGGCACCGCCCGGTCCCGCAGCGGACCGCCTCGCCTCGCAGACCTGAGCAGTTGCGCGTGCTGAGCGCGGGGAGGGCTTCAGGTGAGGCGCGCTGGGGGTGGGGCTGCCGCACACTTCCCCCTCCCACCCCCCCACTCCCGCCGGGACCCCTTCTGCTCCGGCCCGCTTCCGCCTGGTCCGGGGAGGGTGGGAAGCGGGCGTGAGGCTGCCGGATGGCTGGGGGAAGGGGCGAGGGAGGGACGGGCTGGGAAGACGGTCCCTTTGGGGGAGGGGCGCCGCGTCAGGAGTCTGCGTGTGTGCGTGCGAGTGTCGGGGTGCGGGCTGCGCGGCGGCGCGGGGTCTCTGCGCCTGCGGGCCGGAGCCTGTTTGCCCCCCGGGAGACGGCGCCCGGTTCTGCGCCAGTCGGTGTGTGCTGGTTGGGCTCCGGCTTTCGCCTGGGGGTCCTTGCCTTCGCCACTGCGGGTCAGTCTCCATCTGTGTGTCGGTGCACGGTTTATTTTTGTTTCTGGAGAGTAAATTCCTAGAGGAATCCCCGAGTCTACTTGCGGTCACCAGCTCACATAGAGGCCCACCCCCTTGTCTCGGCAGCCTGGGGCGTAGGCCTGAGGGACCATGGCGCTATCCCCGGGCCCAGCTGCCCTCCCGCACACGCTGCTGCTCCTGCCAGCCCTTCTGAGCTCAGGTACACCCCCGTTCACCCCTTGGCGAAGAAGGGACTTGCCCCCTCTCTCCCCTCACCTTGGGTTTGGGTACCTACTTCAGGCCCCAGAGCACCAGAGCTGGGTTCCCCTCACCCACCCACCCACGGCCCAGCCAGTTCCTTGTGAGCGAACCTAGGTGCTCCGGCTCTTGGTCAGCTGCCCCTCCGTAACAGGATGTCTTGCTGGTCACAGACCAGTTCCACCCCTCCCCCCCAGCTCTCCCCAGAATCCCCTGCTGTGTTCCAGGTTGGGGGGAATTGGCACCAGAAATTGATGGTCAGACCCGGGCCGAGCTGGCACTTCGGGAAAACGAGCGGCACGCCTTCACCTGCCGGGTGCCAGGGGGGCCTGGGACCCCCCGATTGGCCTGGTACCTGGATGGACAGCTGCAGGAGGCCAGCACCTCGAGACTGCTGAGCGTGGGCGGGGAGGCCTTCTCCGGAGGCACCAGCACCTTCACCGTTACTGCCCAGAGGGCCCAGCATGAGCTTAATTGCTCCTTGCAGGACCCCAGCAGTGGCCAGTCAGCCAATGCCTCCGTCATCCTCAATGTGCAATGTGAGTGCCCCTGAGGTGGGCAGGGACAGAGGTTCCCTGCCAGAAGACCCCAGCAGCCACCAGGCAGGTGGTCTGATGGACCCCTTAACAAACACTTAAGCATCGGGCTCTCTGCTCAGCAGGGAGCCTGCTTCCTCCTCTCTCTGACTGCCTCTCTGCCTACTTGGGATCTCCATCTCTCTGTGTTAAATAAATAAAATCTTTAAAAAAAAAACAAACAAACACTTAAGCACTTTGCAAATATTAACTCACATTATCCTCAGGATATTCCTGTGAGGTAGGTATTATGGCTAACCCCCATTTTACAAGTGAGAAAACTGAGCCACAGATTGGTTAGGTATTATGTCTGCAGTCCTACAGCTAGTAAGCAGAGCCAGGATTCAAATCCAGATATTTCGGTTTTAGTGATTTTACTGTTAATCACTGTGAAATGCTGCTTCTCAGGGAGACCCAGCCATCCTGTTTCCCAGTGCCCCCTTGAGAGGTCCAAGCTCCTGGCTCCCTTCTGGGTTTGGGAAGAAAGGGCAAGGAGTCTGAAGGCTGTGGTGAGAGTATATTGGCTTCTGCTTTGTTCCAGTTAAACCAGAGATTGCCCAGGTCGGGGCCAAGTACCAGGAAGCTGAGGGTCCAGGCCTCCTGGTTGTCCTTTTTGCTCTGGTGCGTGCCAACCCACCTGCCAATGTGACCTGGATCGACCAGGATGGGCCGGTGACTGTCAACGCCTCCGACTTCCTGGTGCTGGATGCCCAGAACTACCCTTGGCTCACCAACCACACCGTGCAGCTGCAGCTCCAAAGCCTGGCCCACAACCTCTCTGTGGTGGCCACCAATGACGTGGGTGTCACCAGCGCCTCACTTCCGGCCCCAGGTGAGTATTGCCAGCAACTGGCCCAGCACAGCTTCAGTGGGGGCAGGATCACAGTACAGAAATGAGAAGACTGTTGCTCTCTGGGTGACTGGGTGAGTCTTGTGAATGGGCTGTGCTGACCACCTTGGGCAAGGAGGACAGAATGGTACCTGTGGCATCTCTGAGGTGGGGACCCCTGCCCACTTGGAGCCTAACCAGAGAACACCTTGCAGGGCTTCTGGCCACCCGAGTGGAAGTGCCACTGCTAGGCATCGTTGTGGCTGGAGGGCTTGCACTGGGCACCCTGGTGGGGTTCAGCACCTTGGTGGCCTGCCTGGTCTGCAGGAAAGAGAAGACCAAAGGTAGGGCCAAAGCAGTGGGGTGGGAGGCAAGGGTGGCTGAGGAGCAGGGAGAAGGAGAGGGAGAAGCAGCAAGGGCAGCACGTAGGGCTTGGCAGGACAGGTCATCTCTGATGAGTGGCAGAACGGGTCTTCCTGGGCATGTCCACAGGGAAAACCCGATGCAACTCAGAGCAGGCCTGGGCACTGGGGACCCAGTCTGTCCCAGAGCTAGAGCTGAGCATTGGAGAGATCCCTTGCCTGAGGATCCTGGGTCTGAAAGGGCATAGGGGCAGAGCCCAGGGTGGCTGGACTCCCTAAGAAAGTGTGTGGTTTCTTTCTCCCTAGGCCCCTCCCGGCGCCCATCCCTGATCTCTAGGTAACTTCCTGGGGCTGGCTGGATGGGCCGACCTGAGATGCAGCATGGGGACAGCCAGAAACCGCGGGTCTCCCTAGTTCTCAAGGGGCCCCAAAGCAGGAATCTGGGCCTGCTGGAGCCAGGGCACATCCCAGGCTCTGTCTACCCTGTAGTGACTCCAACAACCTGAAACTCAACAATGTGCGGCTGCCACGGGAGAACATGTCCCTCCCATCCAACCTTCAGCTCAATGACCTCACTCCGGATTCCAGAGGTACACTCTCTGTCTACCCCAACTTTACCTTCAGAGGTGCTTCTGAGGCAAAGAGAGATCCTGGTACTTGAGGGATTAGGCCCCATGAGGCACACTCCTCATCCTGGGCACCACCCCTGTGTCACCCAGCAGGGAAGCCAGCCAACCGGCAGATGACCTCGAATAACAGCCGGCCGGAGCTGCTGGACCCGGAGCCCGGCGGCCTCCTCACCAGCCGAGGTACTGGGACATGGGCCCACCCCCACCCCACTCTCCACCCCCAGCCCTGGTGCTTCTGCCGGAGGCCTCTGAGTCTCCACGGGCATCTTCCAGGCGGTGAGGCTCACTGTGTCTCACGGGCATCTTTGCCCCTGCAGGTTTCATCCGGCTCCCCATGCTGGGCTATATCTATCGAGTGTCCAGTGTGAGCAGTGATGAGATCTGGCTCTGAGCGGGGTGAGATGGGGGGGTACCCTCTTGGCTTCCGCCACCCCTCCAAGGCCACCTCTGCCTGGCCCCATTGCCACTGGGAAGAGGTCATGCACCTGCTGCTTTGGCTTGCCCTCCTGGTTGAGGCACCCTCTGTGTCATCCATATGATGTTTGTCACTGGGATCTGATCCTCAGGGGCACAGGTGTCTTGGCAGAGCCACCATCTGGACCTCAGCCCCTTGTTCTACCTCAGGTAGGGGGGCCTTCAGGCGCGTGCACCCCGGCAGCTGGAGCTCTTTGTGCAGGTGTGTGTATGTGGTTGTCTGGCCTCTGAGTGTGGTCTGGCCCTGCCAGCCTGGGCCTGCTCTGGGCCACACACCAATAGTAGTAGCACTTTATACAGCAGGCACGGGGCGTGCCCGGTGTGGGGGCAGGGAGGGCCCTGCATGTCTTCAGTTTCCTCCCCATGCTGTGCAGCTTTGTTCCCTCAGGGAAAATATAGGACCCTGATAGCTATATCGAACCAAACTGCCCTTTGCACAGGAACCAACCCCTGGCCCAGGGGCAGGGGCCAAGCACAAATTTTGCTGTATACCTCTCTGCCCTTCTCTTGTCTCTGTCTCCTCTTGGACATTGTACGTTATACTTTGGACTTCTGCATTTCTCCACTGGGCACTGGACTTCTCCATTGACCTAAGCCTGGTGGTGCCAGGGCCCGTGTTAGCTCAATCAGGAGGAAAAGAGGGAGGCAGGAAGTCCAGTGGCACCCCCAGCAGCACGTAGCTATGCATCTTTTAATTACGGTGTTGGCACTTTAAGCACATCCCTTGGGTAGGGGGTTAGAGAGGGCCCCAGGGCTTTCTCTGTGGCTTCCCCAAGTTTGGCCTTCCTCTGATTCACTGTGAGTGCTCTGAGCCCTCAACCCATCTTCACAAACCCCCACCATGGGACCCCATTGACCAGCCCCTAACTGCCTCATCAGCAGGAAGCCCCGCTCTTCCTCCTACCCTTGGTTCTTCAGGGGGTGGTGATAGTGGCACATTATTTGACAGAGCTAGAAGCTTTAAGGGCAACATGGAAAAAGAGGGGGGAACCACGTACTCCAAAACAATGTAAGAACTCTTTGGAAAGCAACATGGAAATGATAGCAAATTATTATAGTGCAGAGTATATTTTTCCCTTGTTGATAACTTATTCTATAATTTTTCTCATGTTACTGCCTAGGACAATGCTGAGCACACAATAAATTTAATAAACTTGATTGAGTGAATGTTACATGTCTGTTTCATTTCTTCATAGATCTAAAACGAAATCTTTAAATCCTACAGAAAATAGGGGAAACACCTGTGTACCCACTACTCAATTCTATTGAATCTTCTCATTCTACTTTGTTTGCTCCAGGACTTTTATTTTTAAAAATGAATAATGCTTTTTCTTTAATTACACTGTTCCCAGTGGCAGGGTTGGCATTTTCGGTTTTGGGAGTGCCAGAGCAGGGTTAGAGCTACAGAAGGCTCAGATTAGGCTGGGATTTAAAAAAAAACAAACTGGAGAATCGTAAGGGGTAAAAAAAGACTAGGAATGAGAGGAGATTTTTGAGGACAAATTTATATCCTTTTCTGAGCAACAGATCGGCTTGTCTTGCATAACTCTGGGTTTTCTTCCCCCCTCTCTGGCTTCTCTCTTGTTCAGTAGGGTATCTTGCTCCATGGAAGTGGCCAAGGCTGTTGCCCCAGTCTCTACTGGTTTTGCATGTAAGCTGCTTTGTGGCCCCAGAACGTTAGAGGCCAGGGTGCCTCTTTTGTGACGGTCGTCCACTGTTTCCTTTGAGAGGTTCTGGGACCCCT
Organism: Taxidea taxus jeffersonii; assembly: GCA_003697995.1. NCBI lineage: Eukaryota > Metazoa > Chordata > Mammalia > Carnivora > Mustelidae > Taxidea > Taxidea taxus. Next base: position 12,406 of record ML099771.1, read on the forward strand.
TCCTTGGTGGTTCTTCGGCAAGGCTATAAGCCCTATGCTCCTCTCAGCTGCCCCCACCAAAAAAGGTGGGTTCTTTGGGCAAATCCATCCTTGCAAGTGTTTGTTTGCAAAGGGGTAGACTTTTAGTGTTCCAGTTTTCCCTAAGATCAGAATCCTTGTCCCTTTGTCGAGTCCCGGACACCTTGGAGAGTTTGATGAGAGGTAAAGACTCCTTTCTGAGAAATGCAGATGAAGAAGCCCCTACTCACTCTGTAGGTCAAAGCCCATCAAATTACAACTTGGGCAAACCTTGAGAACATGCTGAGTGAAAGCAGCCAAATCCAAAAGACCGTTTGTGACTCCATTTATGTGAAATGCCCAAAATGGGTAAATCTGCAGACAGAATAGGTTCGTGGTTACCTGGGACTAGAGGGAGGGAAGAATGGGGAATGGCTGCTAATGAATATGGGGTTCTTTTGGGGGTGATGAAAATGTTCTGGAATTAGTGGTGATCGATGCACAATGTTGATAACTTGTTTATCAACACACCAGAAACCATCCAACTGTACACTCTATAAGGGTGAACTTTATGAAGTACAAATTATATCTCAATAAAGCTGTACTTTGTTTTAAAATTTTATCTTTTAACTTTTTTAGGATTTTTTTTATCTGTTTGAGAGAGGGAGAAGCAGCCTCCCTGCCGAGCAGGGAGTTTGATGGGAGGCTTGATCCCAGGACCCTGACTGAGATCATGACCTGAGCCAAAGGCAGATGCCCAACCATCTCAGCCACACAGATGCCCCTGTACTTTTTTTTTTAAAGTGTACTCTACCCTCCACATGGGGTTCGAACTCATAACTCCAAGGTCAGGAATTGCATGTTCTACCAACTGCCAGCTAGGCACCCCAATAAAGCTGTAGTTTTAAAAACCATCAAATGGGGGGGCGCCTGGGTGGCTCAGTGGGTTAAGCCTCTGCCTTCGGCTCAGGTCATGGTCTCAGGGCC
>RCUC01121283.1:0-41907 GCA_003697995.1 Taxidea taxus jeffersonii
GGGGGGGGGGCGGCAGCTGTAAATGAGACCATACGCGAACATCTTCTTCTAGGCACCAAACTGAGCGCTGTGATGGTGCTGAGGGCCGCAGAGGTGCCCTCCAGGGCCCGAGAAGCGCCGCTGCTCAGAGGTGCGAACAGGAGGGGTGCGGTGGCTCCTGCGGCAGAGGAGATGCCCGCGCACGGGCGTCCTCGCACAACGATTTCAGGGGGCATGGCGCCCCTGGTGTGTGACACACACGGCTCTGCCTCCTTCTACCACGCCTTCCAGTTTTCCCAAGGGCCAGCCGCTTGCTCTCCCGCCCACGGCTGCTCCTCACACCGCGACGGCTGTCCTTCCACACGCCTCCCGCACACAACAGCTTTGTGGGACGCGCACGTGCAAGCGCGATCACAGAGTCGGGATGGCTGACACCGGTCGCAGTCCTCCTTCCGCCCTAGGCTTTCCTCATGCGCTTTCACCCACAGCATGTGACGGGGACTTTTCTGCTTCGGCCTTCTGCTTGCCAACACCGTGCTGCTGTCCCGTCTGTGGAGGCTTCTCACAACGCGACGCAGGGACTCGGACGCAGAGGCATCGCTAGTGGCTCCCCTTCTCCCCGCAGCCGGCTGGGCTGGGCAGGGCGCAGGGTGTCAGGCGGAGAAGGGTGGAGGCTGGGAGGGGAGATGTCAGTTGTCCACCGTCCTTCCCCCGCTGGCCAGCAGCACGGCGCTGGCGCAGATGCGGACGAGGCAGCCCGTCCTTCGTGGCCTACAGACTCTCGCAAACGCCGCGCCCACACTCCCACAAGGCACGACGCCGGGTGGCCGGACGTCCAAGGTCCTCTCCTATCCGTGAACGCCGCACACCTTCAACCCGAGGGCTCACGTCGCAGACCTGCTCCTGGGTTCTTCTGCCCCACCCGCTACCAGCTGCGACTGCTGTCCGACCCAGGCCTGGCTCTCCTGGCAACTGTGTTCTAGGCATGAGGCTCTGGCCCGGAAAAGCGTTTCTAGCGTGCTGACTGCTTTCGTGGTCTCACTCCGAGCGGACTCTCTAAAGCAGATGCTCTCAATGGGAGCAACTCTGCCCCCCGGGGGACTTGTGGCAATATCTGGAGACATTGTGTGACATTCTGAAGGTCACCGCTCACGGGAGTAGGGGTCGTGTCACTGGCATTTAGTGGGTAGCAGCCAGAGAGGCTCTTAATATCCTACAAAGTGCAGGACACACCCCAAAGGATTATCTGCCCCTGAATGTCAGTGGTGGCTCAGCTGAGAAACCCTGACCTGACGAGAAATATTGTAATGGTTTGTGAGTTCATCGATATTTCAAAAGATCTTACAAGAGTGAGATTAGGTTATAGGGTAACGGTGGATTTTGATAACAACAGTCTGTCCCTAAGTTAGCAACGACTTGGAAGCCCACAGAGTGGCTTCCTCCGTGCTTGCTCCCTCCCTTCTCCTCCCCCTGGGGTGGGATCTCTCTCTCCAGCCCATCTCGCCCCGGCTCGGGCGGCAGCTGCAGGGAGCGCCGGGCAAGTGAGCTGTAAAGGCTCCACCGCAGGTGGCGTTCTTACTCGGGGTCACTGCGAGCTTAGCGGAGGATAGCTCAGGGACGTCACACCGTGGAAGGTGGCCCCTAGCCCTCGAGAACCAGTCGAGGGAGATCTCATATTGTACACTTCTGAAAGGAATGCTATCTCTGACAGAATCAAGACGACCCTGGAAGAGTTGCCTGGAGTAGCAAGAGGCTGCTCTCTGCTGTCGGGGACACCGGCAGCCACGCACGCAAGTCCTCGTGCACACCGGGCTGAGCATGCTGGTCATGACAGGACGTGTGTGTGTGTGTGTGTGTGTGTGTGTGTGTGTGTGTTGGGGGAGGGGTCTTTTTTCTGAGCTACTTGAGAAGGACCTGCTGACAAATTTTTCTCTCTGGACATTTAAAATTTAACGTTTCATCTGACTGAGCCTTCTGAACTTTCATTTAAAACATGAACTGACCACAAAGCTAGTTTTCATTTGAAGATCACGCCCAGGGACCCCATGGAGGAGTAAGAGCAGACAAGTATGAAGGGTGGAAAACGAACCCCAGTACAGAGCCTCAGACAGGGGAGCCCGACAGCCGCCCGCGGAGAGGAGCCGCAGAAAGACGGGGAAGGGGGACGAGCCCCCACAGGCAGACAGGGAGACAGAAGCCCTCCCACAACTTACTCTTGGCACTGAACTTGTTTTCTTTCCGAGTTCTGCCGGTTTTCTTCAAACAGTTGTCGCACACAAAGCTGCAAAGAAGAACGGGTGTGATCAGAGCGTAAAACAGTCCACGCTTCCGAACCAGCGGCAGGCAGCTCCAAGTGCTCTGCTGGCGTCATTATTTACAAGCGAAGAGGCAGCCTGTTTTGAGCCTAAAGTCCCCAAAGCAGGTAGATCCTTGCGATGTGAATCAACTGAGAAGCGGCTGCCGCCCGGCTTCCAGCTTCTGCCCGGAGCCCTTGCTGGTCGAGGCCGGGCAGGGAGGCTTTCCCTTCCCCAGGATCGCAGGAAATCACCAGGAACGACTCACCCTGAAGGCCAAATGATGTCATAGTGCAGAACACAAATCTGATGCATCTTGCGGCCGCACTCCTTGCAATCGACAAAGCTGGAAGGCAAAGAGAGTACGCTCTGGCACACGGTGCAGCCCGAGAAGGGGCGGTCTGCGCCGCGTTCGCACATCGCCCTCCAGACCACTCCCTGTCATCTGTGGCTTTAATGCTGCTGCATCCTGATTCAGCCACATCTTACTTTGCTTTTTCTTCTAGAGTTAGCTATACACCCAACGTGGGGCTCGAACTCGCAAATCCAAGAGCAAGTCGTACCGGTACGACACTTTCTATGAGAAAGTGGACTTGCTCCATTTCTCTGCACAAACACCTGCTGCTCGCTTCTCCCCATCTCCCTGCAGCCAGAAATGAAACTTTACTTTCAAAAACTAGTGTGACAGAGGCGCATTTCACAGGCCAGTATTTCTGACGTGAGACACCTTTTCAAGACCACTGCCTGCTCTAGGTGACCGCGCTTCCGGTGTCACAGACACCTGCCCTTAGCCGAGGCGCAGGACACATCGGCTCGGAGTCAGCTACGACGGTGGGAAGCGCCAAGGTGACTGGTCAGTGCTGGCCTTTCCTCACGTAAGCCGCGGAGCGCTGGGCACGCCATGCCGCTCATGCCCTGCCGCAGCTCCCACCCCGCCTCACCTGCCCTCGTCACCTCATTCGGGAATCTTAGTTGCCAACACGTATCCGTGGATGTCAAAACCTATTTTTTTCTGCCACTCTCTTCACCACGCCACCACTTATGCCTCGAGCGAGGCTTAAGGGACTAGAAAGTACCACACTTCCCGCAGCTGCCGGGTTCTGGCTCCTACCAGACTCTCAGCACTGCCCTGAGCTCTGGGCCCCCACCTCTCCACTATCCCTGCTGAGTGAGCCTTCAACCACAGACCCAGCCTAACCACTGCACCCCACCTCCACGGACCCCCCGGCGGCTTCTGTTCCTGTTTGGTCCAGGGGGAGAAAGGACACGAATGCGCAGCGTCCTGCTAGCTCTGTCCAGCGGTCCCGTGCTGCCACCTTCCCGTCCACGCCCCACCTTGCTCCTTCCTCTACTGCGGCCTCACCCCTAACCGGCTCCTTCTCGGAAAGCTCAGCAGTGGAGCTCATGCTCCATGTTGAGAACTCAAAGGGTGAGCAGGCAATACCTCCCTCTGTTTCTGTGCCCCCTCCCCCTCCAAGAACACTCGACTCTCAACTCTTTCTTCCTATGCCAGAGAAAAGAACTATCAAAGAAAACAAAAAAAAGACCCAACACTATCAATTTTGAATTTCAACGCCCCTGACTAGTACTAACCAAGTGGCTGGCTGCCATGCCTGCATTTCCTGTTCCCAGGAGCAGCATTTCAGCAAGCCACCTCGATTGGCCCTTTCCTGATCCCATGATGCAGCTTCTTGTACCAGGAGGCCCTTCTCTGTTTAGGTCAAGCTTCCACTTCCTACTTCCTGCCCGAGTTGTTGCTCTGAGTCTCCTAACTACTTTCCCAACTAGAAATCAAAGTCATTTCCTCGCCTGGTAAATCCACCTCATGGATCCAGGATGACCTTTACCTAAGAGAAACCAACAAAGTCCCTCAAAACCTCCCCAGCACATTCAGGAAGAAATTTATAGGTCGACGAACACTGTAAGTGGCCCTTCGCCCAGGGCCCCTGCTTGCTCGCCCCTTGGGGCTCCACCCATGTTCCCGACCCACCTAGCCCTCGAGCTGACCTGCAGTGTCATCGAACATCCTGTGTTCTTTCACTCTTTTGTGCCAGGAATGCTCTGCCCTCCCGTCCCCAGCCTGCTGCCAGACGAGTGTCCCCTTCCGCAGGATGCCACTCAGCACAGGCCAGGGCCCTCCGTCTCTGGAGCGTGTGTGTGCTACGATCCATCTACCTCTCCCCCCGGAGGGCAAACGGCAGAAGACAGAGCCCCTCATTCATCGGTGTGCTTCCTACCGCTGGCACCCAGCATTTTAAGGTGCTGACTCTGAAACTGAAGTGAAACTGCAGAGCTATGCAGGGGACATTACACGAACTGGGACACGGGACCCCGGGGAGAGACAGTCCACTGGTCATGAACACACGGGTGTAGCCTGGAGCCCCCGCAGGGCGTGCGCCCTCCCTACGCGGGGCATGCTGCTGGGAAACCCTAAGTGGGTTCCCAGAAGGAAAGCTCGGTTTCAAAATGAGGCCCTCGTCTTCCACTGCAGCAGCCTGTCTTCCCAGAGCTGGGTGTCGGGGACAGAGGGACCTCACGCTTCCAGTGGCACTGGAGCCTGTGCTCACCCCCCCCGAACACAGATGGACCCTGATGCACAGTGGGTGCTCTCAGGGTTTGGCTCTGGGGACCTGGAGGGACCGCCGTACGGAGACAGCTCTGAGGCCCCGTTAGGGATGACTGCAAAGTGAACCTGGCAAGCGAGGCGCCCTCACGGATGCCCGGTCCTGATTTTTCGAGAGTCGCTCCTAAGAGGTTTTCTTTCTGCAATTTCCCGTTAAGTGAGATGAGCTACTCCGCCTAGTCTTCCTACCTCTAGTCTCTGAAGAGTCACACTCAACACTAAGCGGCTTCTCAGTAACAATAGCGACCAGCTTCCCAGAGAGGTTCTGACAGAACCAGAACATCCACCTCATCTTACCAAGGTTAAAATTCAGTAACTGGAGAACACACTACAGGGACACACGTGTTTGGTTTGAGTCAGAAAAGTCAAAAAAGAATCCATGTCGGAAATAACTTCACAAAAAAATCCCACCCAGGGCAATTTCCAGTGTTCCAACAGCGCCTTCTCCTACAGGCCAGTCACAAGGAGGGAGTTTCCTGACCAGAAATTAAAACCCAAAAGTCAGAAAGAAAGCACGATCTACTCACGGTTCAGGATCTAAGGTATCATTTTTCTTCTTTTCAAACTGATCCTTTGAAATTGTCCTTGTTTAAAAAAAAAAAAAAGAAAAAAGAGAAACGTTAATTAACTAAAATTTATCTGCTGAGTCTAAAATACAGGGTCTGTGGGGTATTGCTTTGTAACTAGTTTTTCAAATAAAAAGTACATAATGGTCAGCTGAAAGCTCAAGTAGAGTAATGACAGCACGGACGCACACAATCTCCCTCCGCAGGAAGCACCACCATCCGCTGCTCTATCTGCCTTGGGACATTCTTTCCAACTGCCGCCAGCACGTACTCTGAGGTGCAGACCTACACGTTTTCAACCACATCAGTGCGGTGAATGGCTCCTGGATCTGACGGACAATGGCGTAACCAATTCTTCTAGTTACAACGAATCGGATGACACAAGAGCCGCATCTACTAGGGAGTGTTCTTTTGTTCTTAGAGGACCGAGGACCTGGTTTCTAAACTGTCCTCTTGTTATGATCAGTGTATGTAGAAATTATTTCTGATTCAGAGAACTGTATCATCCAATTATCAATCACATAATTGGACCAAATAATTAAGATTACAAGGGATATAAAAGTAAATCGATTAAGTATGCAGAATGTCGGGCATTTCAGTTTATGTGCCTCCTGAGTGGCTCCGGTTCGTTCTGCTTTTGGAGGAAGTAAACGCGAAGGCCGGCGTGGATGTCCGGGACTGCTGGCAGCTGCTCCGGTGGGAGGCCCTCCTGCCTATGGGGACAGTCCCACTAGCACAGCTCCCAGCAGGCCAGGGATCACGGCAGAGCCAGGAGAGAAGAGACAACCACAAAACGCCGGCAGTCCTGGGCAGACATGGCGGCTGGCAAGTCTTTGGTGTCTCAAGCAAATAAAGGACTTGACCTTTCAACTGGTGGCCGTGCTCTTCCTGGCCACGGTCTGACCGTGCGCCCACTCAAAGGCGAACTCAGTGAAGGAACGAATGAACCAACTCAAGCCTGTGCAGGCCGGAGCCAGTGAGCAAGAGCCACGGCTCCAGCAAGGGAGGAGCCGTTTCCACGCCGGGGCCTCGCGGTCTGCGTTCTAGGACAGGCTCTGTGGCAGGCAGGACAGAGCTTGGGCAGCAGACGGAACGAAGGCTGAAGGTGGGGTACGCACACAAGATCCATTTCTCGCTCTGCCAGGTCTGTCAAAGGGGAGAACTGCTTTCTGAGGTGTAACTGAAAATTTGTAATTTCCCCCAATGGAGGAGGACCGCCATTAGGAAAAGGCAAGTGTTTCACAGGAAGATACGGAGCAAGGTCGAGAGAGACCAGAGAACTGCGGTGGGGGCTCCGGCATCAGGGTCTCGGAAGGAGGGAGAATGTGGAGGTGGCCCTGGTGTTGAGCTAAACAGCTATCTTCCAACGTGCGCGTGTGGGCGTAGCGAGTTCGAGAAAGTGCACCACACACGAGTCAGAACAGCGGAGCTGCTTCCCTTTTAACCACGGGCAGGAGGGAAAAAACAATTACGAGTCAACCCCGAGAAAAATGACAGGATGGTACTTACGTCTGGGGCTGTGAAGGGTCGTCACCCAGGGTAACATTCTCCCCCTGGATCTCTGTGAAACACTTCTCACAGAAATGATACCTGTCAGCAAGAAGGCCATACTTGGGTGAACTGGTCCATCATAACACACAGCCACCCAAGCAACGAAGCCACCAATCAGAGCAGGGCAGATCACCACGACGAAGGGGGGGCGTTGTTGGTTGATTGATGGGTCAGTGAGGACAATGGAAGGAACAGGGGCAGGTGGGGAAGGGCAGGATTAGAGAACAGGGAAGGGAACAGATAGCACAGACATAGAGGTAAGACGCAAACACCGAGACAACACAGAGCAGAAAGCCAAGGCAAAGCTTGATTAGCATTCGGTCTCACTGCACACATCACAGGCCATCATCGCTAACAACGGCTGGGCTCGGGCCAGCTCCGAGATGCAAACGTTTTCAAGGAGTTGTTAATACTAGAATTGCAAGGAGCCTCAATTTAGGAGTTTGACTTTTGTTATTACTTAGAGAAAATAAAATATAACTCCAGGGTTTGCGATGGAAAAAAATTCACTTTTGAACAAAATAGTCTGACAAAGGCCTTAAAAAAGCAATTATTTTTCAAAACGGCAAATTTATGCTTGACAGCAATTCACAGATTTTATCTGCAGTAGTAAGCCAGATCTTTAAGGTACTAAAAATGTTGAGCACACAGAACGGGTTTTAATTTTTTCCTGTTATTTTTTCCTGTTGATCACTTAGTTAATTGGGTCATAATACGAATGAAACCAAATCCATATTCTAGACAAACATTGAACAGAAATGCAGTCGGGGTCAAAGACTTTCCAGCCATTCATCAGTACGAATGTACAGGAAAAAGAGCTGAGATATATTGTATGAATAATACAATATATGTAAATCCACGAACAATCTTAAAGACTTTTAAAATTCAATTCTAAGCTTTGGTTTAAACTTTTTGGTAATGGAACCAATTGTTCACCAATCTGAGATCCTCAGTGATTAACTGCTCTTGACTTGGCGACAATCCAAGTTAAGCAAATTTAGAGAGTTGATCTTTAAAGCACAATCTGCATTTGAGAAATTATCCATCACCCCAATTTCTGGAAAGATAACATGGAGCCTGAGCTCAAAGTATCAAATACGAACAATTAAAAACTATTAAATGTTTGGAAAGGACACGCATGAGAAATCAACAAAAATGCAGGCTGATGCCGCATAAAACAAGACGGGCACACAGGGATGCTGCAAAAACAAGCCGAATGGAGGTGAATTATACGAGCGGAGAGGAGTGTAAGGTAGTGGCAGCAGCACAATCAAATGCGGTTTTAGTGCTCAAAACTAAGTCTACAAGATGCCACGAGGATTAGTGTTAAAGACACTGGGACGAGACTCGGAGCGCCACGCCGCACGGACACCGCAGGGCACGCGGCCGCTTGCAGGCTCACTCACGCACGCGCACACACGGCTGCAAAGGACGGAGGCTCAGGCCCCTGCCTGGCTGTCTGTCTCCATTCCTGCTCAGGTCATTCCCCCTCAAGTTCTAATTCTAGTCTGAGTTAAACACACTGAGCATTTGTCTCGGACTAAACACACAGAGTCCGTCAAAGGCACGAAAGTTTACAGCAAGCACCCATCTCAAGATGACCCGATCCTTTAGCGTGTGGAGGAGGAACACAACAGATTCACTGTGGGTAGCAACTGGGTTAATGAAGCTTCTTCTGGGACCAGCTTATTGAGAATGATTCAATCAATGAATTCTGCCAAGATTAAAAACTCTGACCGGGAACAGATAAACCCCACTGTTTGAAAATATCTGTATCTAGACGTTCTTCTCTCAAATCAACTGGCTATTTGCTATTTTGTAAACATTCGTATGTAGCCTTGAAATTATGTGGTAAAAAGAATTTCCAGGTGCAGGAGGGCATGACCATCACTGGCACGAAAGAATTAAAAATACAGAAACCATAAACCAAATCAGGGGTGACCACGGCAATATGCACAAGAGACATCCCCCTCAATATCGAGTGTTTCCCTTTTGAAAATAAAACTTGGACTTGAACGTTCCAGTTCATTTTATGACCAAACGTATAGCCACTGCAGGTGAGCGAAAAGCTGAACTCATCTGGAAACAAAACCCCTACGATAATTACAGAGGAGGCAAAAAGGTTTTAAAATCCTGGATCAACTCTTAGCTTTTATTCGAGTAGGATATCAAGCCCAGGAACATCCAGGAAGCAAGAATCATAAGTGCACCATTTTCTAGTGGCGGGAACTGACCCAGAACGAAACACTGGCGGCTCGAGGGCAGGCCCTGCAGGGGCGGAAGCCTACGTTCTCCAGGTGTAACTAGCTCTCTTCCGCCAAGAACCTCAGGGTCAGAAAGTGGGAGGCACGGGGAGAATTAAGCCTCTCTGGTGCTTGTCCCAGAGCAAGCAGAGACAGGGGAGGATCCAAACTGCGGGGCTTTGAGAGGGGGTGGGGAAGGCCCAGGCCTCCCTGCAGCGCCCTCCTGAGAGGCGGTGACAGTCGAGAAGGGGCACAGTCCCCCACTGGTCAAGTCGGCCGAAACCACCTGGGCAATCGGTGGGGGGACAGACAGGAACGCCTCCTGTCTGTCCACACAGGCCCACATGATTACCTAGTCCGAACTTCATGCAAATAAAAATGCAGAATGGTTCAGAAAGTCACTTTCCAATCTTAAGAGCCTTGCATCAGCCTTGTGTGGAAGAAGCGACCCGATGAACACGGACTTGCAAAGGAGAAATGCTTCCCATAACCCGACGGTGATGATGTGCGCCTGGTGCCTAAAGTTAACACCGCGTAACTGCACAGCTGGTCTCTAAGGGTAACTTAATGTATGGAGTCAATTTTCAAATGCAGATTGTTTTAAGTACCATATCACTATACACAAATAACTGGGATAGCTAAGGATAGCCTCTGGAAAATCTACAAAGCAGTTTTCCCAATGTGAGTCACTTTCAAATTTTCAAAGCATGGAAACAAGTGAAAACGTTCTCATATGCCAGTTTATGTACTAAGTTTCACTTGTTCAAACGGTCTGTAGGACTTTCTCTTGTTCGAAATGCCCAGTTTAGGACTATAAGTGCCAAAACAGTTACTCCTGAGAACACCGGTGTCCCCAAGTAGTCACAGATGCGAAGAGAAGCGCAAGCAGTGCGGGTGACCCCCGTAATGAGGCCGCTGCCGTCTTGTCTGTACGTGTCACCCCGCAGTACAGTATCCTGGGAAGCCTTGTGAGATGCGGCTAAGGAGCGGTATCTCTACACTTTAAAATCGTATCGTTAATAGAAAAGAACTCCTTTCTTTATGTCTCTACTTATAAGAAATATGTATTACTTTTGTTGAATAAAGATAAAATTCTACACAAAACTAAAACTGGACATTTCAGAGCTTTCACAACAACCCTGTGTTTGCACTCCACACATAACCCTCTGTCAGAGAGTAGCCGTGTGGCCTGATCCTATCAGCTCTACTGAAATTAGCTGCTCTCCACTTAAAAATGGCCAAAACCTGTGCCAATCAGCAAAGCCAGGGTTTCAACAGACCTGGGGACAGTGAAAAGGCCCCAAAACTTAAGAAATGGCAGCAAGCAACCTGCTGTCTGTTCTTCCCTCTCTAGACCCAAACCACGCTGGGCGCCCAGTAGCTGGGGCATTTTTTCAGGAATTAAAATCTGTTCTCTTGAAGTTTCTGAACTTTGTTTTACTTGGCCCATAAAAGTTCCCAAAGTGAATTCCTGTTCGTTATTTCATGGAAACTAACAACTAAGGGTGTCAGAGAAGGTGTCACACTTGATACGTTATAGGATATGCTGAACGACACGGGGCTAAAACTCACTGGTGGGGCCAGAACCCCGGGAACAGCATGTGCCACTATAGGAGCGACTCGAGCATGAAGGACTGTGGTATTATTTTAAATGCTCCTATCAACAGAAGGGACGCTATGATGGGAACTAAGTTTCAGGCACAGGGGCACAGACCACATTCCCGTACCCCCAGAACTACGACCAGATCTCACGCCGCCATGGAGCCAGGACGAGTGGGCTGGGCAGGGCTTGGAAATCTTTCCTTGAGACTTATTTAGGTCAATGGCTCTTTCCCTCTCTCCGACTTTTTTTTTTTTCTCTCCGATTTTTTAAGTAGGATTTTGATGGGAGTTACTGTCATAAATATGATTAGATTTTTTTTGGTAAAATGCAAGTACTTTAAAAGCATAATTAGAAAACAAATATTTCAAAATTCCAAATTATTTAGGCCTGTGAACCTATGTCTGAACAAAAAGCAAAAGGCCCTTTACGTACCTTCCTTGAAATGAGGACATATATATGTAATCACTATAAGCACACAAGATCAATAGAAACATCAAACTCTAATGCTGACATTTAATAACTGAACCTAAAGAGGAAGCAGAGGCACAAAGCGGCACCTTGGTCACATACATTTCACTGCCTGCTCCTAGCATGGAGGCAAAGCGACTGAATGTGCTGAGACTGACCACCTGTGCCTCCAGGCACGACACCCTCACACTCTGGGACATGGAGCCACTTGGAGCGACAGATGCAACTAAACCTAACTTTCAAGCCCCACCCCACCCTGCCACCAAATGGTGGGAGTCCTTTCTGTATGGCAAATGAGCAACAGAAAATATTACTTTCATGCTCTTCTGCTTAAGACAGGAGATTCAGCCAGCTCTACATTTCAAGAAAATGGCAGAGATTTCTCGAGGACACCTCCCACTCATAAAACCCTGACACGGCCATCCTGTGACAGGGGAGTTCATGTGGAACTCAACAAAAACACTCATGCTGTGTTGTGCTATTAATTAAACAAAATTTTCTAAGTCTAAAGTTTTTAGTACTTTTTTTGATGAATTACCACTAATTCAAGCTTTCCATCAGACTGTCCAGGCCGAGTTATCTGGGCAAATGCGTGTGAGGTAGTAAATACAATGTATCCACTTTACTAAGATCTTCAAAAAGGTAAGTCAACCTTGACTAGACTCATCTCCAGACTCTTACGTGGTTACATTTCTGGAAGGACCACAGCTGGAGAATGAGGGCTCCTGATTCAAGTGGTACAGTGAGCAGTTCTGAGCTTAAATTTTTATACTGTAAAAGCATGCTTTAAAGTTAAGAGACGGTGGGCCTGAGTGACTAAGCTGCCCCGAAACTGTGGCCCATTTCATTAGAACTTCAGAAAAGAAATAACGTAGCCAGGCTACGATCAGATGAACACCCCTTGCCCTAGGACCTTCCCGGGGTCCTGTAAGTCAGGACACCGGCTCGGTGCTTACTTACCTATTCTGATAGCTGTAGTAGGCGGCGTCACGGGGAATTGTGCACAGCTGCTTTCCGTAGCAGCACAAAGTCTGCGGGGAAAACTCATACTGCAAAAACAAAGGAGAAAATACTGAAAATATATCTCAGTTACTGTCACATCATGTTCTAGTTCACTACAGGGAAGTCAGCTTCAGCTAGTAAAATATCTCTGTTAGTACACGGCATAGTTTTCTAACAATCTTCATAGCTATTCAGAGACATTTTTGGAGTCGATGTGGCAGAATCAGTTGCCAAGGGACACTTATTACAGGTGGACAGACGGACGCAGGGGCAGCCAAAGGCATAACCCAAGGTCTTCCCCAGTAAGCACCTCTAGCTTTGATCATCCATTACATGGCCTCAGGCAATCAACTGTCTTTCCAAAAGCCTAGACCCCATCTGGGTCCTTCCCGGCACACAGGTGTGGCTAAAATGTTCAGTCTATCAAGTCACCCATAATACCCTCTCTGGCTGGATTAACCAGGGAAGTTCGCTTTCCAGAAAAAGTTTAAACTGTACCTTGCGTCCACAGCAATATCCAAGGGACTGCATGACAGGGTCGATCTCTTGCTCGAAGACCTCTGCAAGTTTACTGCAGAACTTATAGACCCGGGACGTCTTCCGATTGTAAAGCCAGGCGTTGTTGAACATAAGCCAGACGTCGTCCACGTACTGCCAGGGCTCTTGGTACTGCCCTGTATCCAGCTTCCGCTTGATGGTGGAAAGGTCCATGGGATTCTTCACAATGTCAAAATAATCCTTAAAGACAAAACAGTCTCAGTCTACGGGATGCCCTAAATACCAATGCCAGCCTTATGGAGCAGCTTTACCTTAAAAACAGAATAGAAATAATCGGCCCCAGAACAACTTCCGTTCTTAATAGTAATAAATGGGAACTGAAGAGAAAACTGTTTCTGGCCTTCCTCTGCTTTTATTACCTAAAGTTGTCATTAACATCGTCACGTGTGACCAAATGATCTCAAAGGCAAAGTTCAGGGCAAAATAGCATCAATATATTATCTAATAAAAGAATGAGTTTAAAAAGATGTTTTTTAATGTACAATTTTTAAAATATGCATTTTAATCCACTGAGTTAAAATGGTAAGCACATTTATCAGACATATTTTTCTAAAGATTTACTCCTGGTCCTGGCGAACAGGAAGAAATTCCAAGACCAACACAAGAAACAAAAATAGTGACACTGCTCAACGGAAACCTGTGGGGTCGCCATGGCCCTTAACAGACGCCCCAGAGGTCCCAGAACGAGGCCCACGTGCTTTCTAATTGGTGTCTGCTGGTTCTTCAAACCTCCCTCTCAGATGAAGGCTCCCACGAAGCCCCACATAGACCACGGGGCTACAGAGGCCAAGTCCCAAGGCAAGCGGGCAGCCACCCGCCACGGACCCCCAGGGCTGAGGGAAAGGTGGGGAAACACACCTTCTAAGCAATGGGACGAAGGTGTGTTACTGCTTTGACAGGGTTTTTTTCTAGGAGAAAAATCTTCGAAACAAGGGTCTGTTACCCAATTTTCAGAGATAAAACACGGGTATTCTCGGGATCGCTGGTAAGGCTTTCTTTTCACCGTGTTAACTCACCGGGATTCCTAGGAGCTGGGGGTCTACAGGCTGCCGGAAAGGCAGGGACTCCGGGTCCTGTCGATACAGCGCTTCGAGCGTTGGCATGAGAGCCTGGCGTAACTCCTCCGGCTTGAAGACTACGGTCAGAAAACATCGAGAAGTGATGCCGCTTACGAGGCACTCGGACCCCTCGTCCACATTTCAGAGGGAAGCCTGGGCCGCTTCCAGAAGGCCCCGATCACCTCCACCCCACGGCCCCCCTGGCCGTGCCGCTCCCAAGGGCCCTCATTCACCGCAGAGGCCTTGGGCTTTCTCAGGCTGCGACCCGGGCCTCTAACAGCACCGGAACAGCGGAGCTGGGAAACTGCCTCTACGTCAGGCCGGCGCTGCACTGGCAGGTCTGCTTCTCCAGTAACGGCTTTCCGACATTATAGCCGCGTTGGGACAGACAATGAAGCTAACTCCCAAATCTGCTTCCTTGATCCAACGCATGCTAATAAAGCCATGTCACTGGAAGGGGCCCTTCTTCCTCTGGTGGCATCTGTCTACCCCTGCACGAAGTAAACTCACACACCTGGGACAAACGGTTTTGTATTACAACCTCACAAACAAATGGACACAGTGACAGAAAAACAAAACCAAGTATTTCCCCCAAAACTTCTGAATCGTTCCCTCCATTTACCAATACCAGTTCCCTCCACCCTGTGGCCACTCCATTTCCTACTAGACTTTTTTGTCCCCAGTGCGAGGATCGACACAGGCTGCGAGCCAAATACATTCGAGACGACACATTCATACAAAACCCAAGCAGCTCCGCTGGCCGGGGGAAACGTGCGGGACCCCTGAAGGCGAGAGGCAGGTCAGCGCGCGGTGCGTGTGCTCCCTGCATCCCGCTTTGGAGCTGGGACCACTGGGGGCCGGTGAGCAGAGGGGCCCCACGGGGCCTCACGAAGCACATACACACCCTGCCTTCAGCGAGCAACTTTCCTTCTATTCTGTCTCTGCAGTAACGGAGTAGCATTCGGTTTTCTTTGAATAACTCTTTCTGAGAAAATAGCTCTTTAATCAATGACTTTTTCTTTCTTCTTGGATCAGGGTCAGCAAACTTGGACCCACAGGCCCAATATGGCCAGCCACCTGCCTCTGCACAGCTTGTGAGCTAAGATTGGTTTTTGTGGAGCTTCATGGTTGGGAAAAAAAGAATATTTCATGATACATGAAATCACGTTAGTCCCCAAAAATAAAGGTCTGTCGGGAGGCAGTTAGGCGCATTTGCTCACACACTGTCCGCTTTCACACCACCGAACACAGGAGCTGCCCCAAAGACCTCCGGCGCTCGGAGCCTGAGGGGAGTGAGCGGGCTCTTCCCGGAGCGCGCCCAGCCTGCTGCAGGCCCGTCTTCTCCCAGCCGCAAGCTCCCACCCATTACTACTCTAAGTATGTTTGTTGTGGGGAACTTATTTTTCATAAAAATGCGTGGTCCGTGGATGCCATGTAACAGATTAAATGGCTGTCCTAAAAATTTCTACTACGGTCAATAACGACAGGTAATCCATATGAACAAAACCTCAGTGGTCCTCAATTTTTAGGAGCATAAACAGGTCTGAGACCAAACACTTGAAAGCTTCTGTAGGTTTTCCCTCCCAGTGGCAAAACTATACACTGTCAGCCTCTCACAGTTCTCTGCTGGCTTTCCCAAACGTGCCACAAGCAGCCCTTAACTTCCTGAGCCACATCCCCGATTTGCAAGGGTCACCTAACGATGTTCTGACATGCTGTCGACCTCCTTACGCTGGACCTCTAATGGGTTCCCCTCCAACCCCCTCTGCAAGGGAGCCCCTTCACTTAGCTGTGGCCCTCCCGCTGCACGAGGCTGCTGTGGCCTAACGCGCAGCCGCTCCCTGCAGGCACACAGGCTCCCATCTCTAACAGCGCGCGCTGCCACGGTGCCAACTTCCCTCGGGGGGATTTTGGTCCATCTCTTGCTCAAATCTATCAGTGCGTGCCCACAGCGTGGCGAGCACAGAAAGCCCAAGCTCCTCGGCAGCACAAGGACTCAGATGCAACCTCTACTCTGACCCCACAGCCAACGACAGCTCAGAGGAGAGACGTGCTCTTGGGCTGCCCCTCAGAGCCGTGGCTCACTTGTCATTCTTGCCATCAACCCTGCGGGCCCTTGGGACAGAGTCTAGCTCACTGCCATCATTTCTAAAGAGGTAAAACTTGGGGAATGGCAGGCAGGAAAGATAAAAGCTTTAGCTTTTAGCCCGCAGTGTGCAATCACAACACGATGGAAAAGCAGCACAGCTGAAAAGTTCAAGGAAACACGACCTACTTTTTTTGCGTGGCTGTGAAGGAGACGTTGACTGAGAGGCGGCCCCATTAGCGTTGTTCTCTTCTTCCTCTTTAGCTTCTACTTTGACTTCCGGTTTCTTCTCGTCCACTTCCATGGGTTCTGATTTCTGTTCCGTTGTGTCTGTTTCTTCTTTAACTTGAGAAGACCCTTGTAGGTCCTCCTCCATCATCTTGAGAAAAACAGAATTACAGACAACGATGCATGACTATCCAAGACCTCTATGCTCACTCAGCCTCGCTGGAGGTCTCCCTACAACCTGTCTGGGCTCGTCACACCGTCCATCCCTTCCTCTCCCCCAGGGAGGAAGGAGGCATCTGGGGCCGGGTGACGTGCTTGAATACAGCACCACCGTAAACAGTCCTGATCTAAAAATCTCACACGCTAGAGTGCCTAAAAGACACTGCACACGTTCACCTCATCACCTACTCAGTAGTTTCACATATAGGTATGCAGAGTTTCAAACAGGAACCTCCCTGAAAATTAAGGAAAAACCAAATTGCTCACAGGGACAGGCAGCTGAAGTAAACGACGTAAAGAAGGTATGTGAGGCAGCAAGGAGGAGTGGGGACTTGGGCAAACTGGAGAGCCCCAGCCCCAGCTGAAGCTCCCACCCAGACTGCTGCCACGGGAATGCAAGCGGAATGCTTACGGAGCTTCTCATTTTCAAAGAAAAGCCAGAAATTGAGAGTTTCATTTGTAATTCCTCGTTTTAAAAAATATCGTGTGGGCCAAACAAAACATGTCTGTGGGGCTGCATCCAGGTTTCAATTCTTGCCACAGGTTCATCAGTGAACGAGCACACCCTTGCGCGGCTGTGCGGTCTAACTGCACAATGACTGAGGGACGAAGAACGGCAGTGAAAGTTACTGGATGATTCATTTAGAATATAAACAAGTACTCTTATTTCTCGCAAAATAAAAGAAAACCCATACCTAATACCTAAAAATAACCACTCTATTTTCACCCTGTATCCTCTCTGAACCCATCATCAAACGGGATATTAAAGCACAAAGCAGCGTCACCCATGGAGAAGCCGCGGTGTCTCCCCTTAGGACACTTTAGGTGACACCTGCGCGAGCTGCACACCTGCTCACGCCCTGGGACGGCACCTACCGCAGAGCCCGGCTCCCCTTTGGATTCATTGGCGTCAGGCTCAGCGTCCTCGGTCTTGACCTCTGCCTTCACTTCCAGCATTGGTACATCGGGTCCTGGCTGCTGGGAGCTGGTTTCCGCGCTGGCCACCGAGGAAGGAGTGGGGACCCTGTTATCGATGCTGGCTGCAGCCTGGGAAAGCTGTGGAGAAACCAGAATTATTTACCTCCATTAATAAGACAACAGAAATGCTGCCGAACTCCACAGGGCACTCAACACAGTTTCACGGTGACACTGCTCAACACTACCCTAACAGACACCCCTCTCAGGTAGCTGAGAACAGGATTTCAAACAGGGTCCCAGAGAAGGTCAACATCACGCAGAAACACAAAGACCTGCCAACCAAGAATGCAGAGGGGGGAAAAGCCAGGCTTTCCATTTTTTGGTATAAGATTACTTTCTGGAAGTTTCTACCTAAGTCACAGGACCTATTTTAAAATTAATTCCTTCTTGGGGGTGCCCGGGTGGCTCAGTGGGTTAAGCCTCTGCCTTCGGCTCAGGTCATGATCTCAGAGTCCTGGGATGGAGCCCCGAATCCGGCTCTCTGCTCAGCAGGGAGCCTGCTCCCCCCCCCACCTGCCTCTCTGCCTACTTGTGATCTCTGTCAAATAAAGAAATAAAATCTTTAAAAATAAATAAATAAAATTAACTCCTTCTAAAACGGACATTAAAGGTTACTGTAAAAGACTGAACTGCAGATTCTGAAGTGCACATGTAGGAAGGGGGATGTAGTGCCTACAGGGACTGAGACTGTGTAATCAACCTGCTCCAACCGCAGGGCTGGTGGTGGTGGTGGTGAAGGAGCACGCCAGCATCAAAGTAAGGAACCACCTTAAGAATTCTCAATTTTCAAAGTCTTGCTCATTGTTGTTGGTTTTTTTTTAAGATTTTATTTATCCATTTTAGAGAGAGACAGAGTACCCAGTGGATTCGTTGAGTCGGGGTGGGGGGGCGGCAAAAGGGGGAGGGAAAAGGATAAGCACACTCTGTCCCAAGCTAAGAGCCAGACACGGGGGTCGATCCCGCAACCCTGAGATCATGACACAAGCCGAAACCAAGTCAAATGCTCAACAGACTGAGCCACCCAGGCACCCCTGCCTCAGAGTGCTAATTTAGGTAAACAAAAGGGAATATAAAATTACAAAGGAATCTTATTTAAAAAATAAGAAATATAAAATAAGGATTAAATAATAAACACACTGCCTGTGAAGACATACGGAGAGTAATGTTATCTTGGGGGTACTGTTAAGATCTATTTTGATATTTTATAAATAAATATCCTCGGTCCCTAAGAATGAAGCTAATGTATTCCAGGGGGAAGGGTGGTTTCCAAGTCAGACTGTTACAAAAACGGATGTGAAGATTTCAGTGGTAACTGGGGCAGGGGTGTGGGTAGGGGCAGCCTACAGCTGGGCACTGCCGGCAAGCAGGTCCCAGAGGACCGGGCAGACATGAGCCACAGGAAGCGCTAGCCTGGGTCTGCCGCTCTGTCCTGAGAAGAACAGGCTCCAGGTCTGAAAACAGGGCTGACGGGCAAAGTCAAAGCACACACAGTTAGGAACGCGACTTGCTCTGCCGTATCCTCAGGATGTTGAGAGGAAAACTGTTCAGACTCAGAAGACACCCACCTCGGGCAGGTAATGGGGAACACATGGCTCCTACATATGAGGACCCACGCATGATTTCTTTATAACTGACTTCTGAAAATCCGCTTGATTAGAGAAGATCATCTCTAAGTCACAACCTGCCTAACGCAATCATGGCCTTTGGAGGCAAAGTCGCGAAGAAAACACAGCTCGTACGGTGTGACCAGGGGACAGATGCTCTCTGGGGCTGCCCAAGACACTAAAGCAACCCCGAGACAGGACTTTTTTCAAGGAGCAGTTCTCGATTAGGAGTCTCGGCCCAAAGACAGACTGTGGGGCTCACCGGCGTGCCAGGAGGCTGGGCGTGCACAGGTGTTGGCTGCTGCGGGGTGGCCACAGACGGCGGCTGCACTGGGGTCTGAGGCTGCGGGGTCACCTGGGCCTGGGCTGCTGCCTGGACCGTAGGGGTGCTCTGGGCTTGGCTAGCACTGGGCACGGAGCCGGGAGTCGGGGTGGGAGTCTGCCCGGAGGACGACACGGGAGTCGACGGCTGGGTGGGAGCTGCCGGCTGGGGAGGAGTCATCCCGGGCGCCGTCGGGTGCTGGAGGGATGGCATGCCAGCGGCCGTGGGAGCAGGAGGTGGTGTCTGGTGCAACGGCGACTGCGTCACTGGTGGGCAGGGCAGCTGGCTAGCTTGGGGCCCAAGCATGTTCAGAGGGTTAGGAAGAGCAGCACCAGGCACCTGTCCCTAGCAGAGGGAGCAGAGGAGGTCAGAATGATTTCCCCATGTGAAAACATGGCAACAGATCTGAAGAACTAAATGCATGAATATGAATCATGAATCATGGTTTCTTGGTGAGGTCTGCCGGTTTCAAGGCAATGTGCCGTTTGTAAAACTTCACCCTGCTGTACACATACCAACATGCGTCTTCCAGTAAAGTTACTGCTACGGAATGTTTCTCGTCCTGTGATATGCAGAACTGTTGAAACCTCTGGCTTAAACTAACACAGACCCACTCAGCCTACAAGCTTCATGATCCAAAACAGCTACCCACAGCTTAGAACACTGAAAAAGGTATTTCTCTCTTTTTCCTTTTCAAGAAATGAGTTACTGAAACATTGAAATATTTCAGCAAAGTGATTCCCAAATGGGGACATGCTTTGCAATTATATGTTGACTTTTTAAAAAAGTGATTCCAAGTCACTGTTCCAGAGCAGGGGTCTGCGAACTAACGCCCACAGCCCACTCCAGGGCTCCTGGGAAGAGTTAGAGACCGCGGCCCCCAGAGTCGAAACTATTTACTGGAACAAGTCTGCTGTTCCAGAACAATGGGATGTTACAGAAATGAAGAATAAATAAATACTTAGTAAATCTGGTATAGTCAATGACCTTTTTTCAACATTACTGCATGTAAAAACTGAAAACAGGAATACTGTCTTCCAGGGTAAGACCTGGCCTGTTCCAAACACATGCACATGTGTCCACGGCAGCACTTCCGTGCACAATGAATAATTCTCCGAAGGGTGAAAAAGGCACTAAAATGAATGGAAGACGGTTCTCTTCAGCTTCAAACAGAATAATTAAAAAGACACTCGACAAGAAGAGAACTCCTCAACTGATCCAGTCAGCGGACCTCACCCAGGATGCCCAGAGAGACAGGCTACAGGACACAACAACCAAGGTGCCGGCCGAGTGCGTGGGGCCTGTCCTCACTCTAATACTCACTGTTTCTCAGGATTACATGTGAATTTAAAACAACTAAAAACCAAGAAGATTGCAACTAAAAACCCCAAAACCAAAACACAAAGCCCATGAACCAAAAAACTACAATCCATTCCAATTTGGTTTGAAGTCCACCCAGACATAATAGAAGTAATTCTAGAGAAAATAAAAATAACACAACAAAATGGGGGTAAAAAGTCAGGAGATGCTCATGCATAATAATGAAATGTGTATTCTGGAATTCTAATGTCCACGAAACGAGACACGCTTTAGTCAGGAGGAAGCCGGCCCTGTCCCGAGTGCACGGTACCTGTGGCACGCCTGTCTGGGCCGCCGGCTGCCCCATGCCCACACTGTTCACACTCATCGTCCCACTGGAGGACTGGAACTGGTTCTGTGGCAGGAACTGGTTCTGCGCAGGCGCCTGGGCCATAATGCTGTTGGCGTGAGCGCCCATCATGTTTGGAGGCTGAGGCATCCGGGAAGGAGAGATGGCCATCTAAAACACAAGCAGCATCCGGAGATCAGAGGGGAGGGCGGGAGTCTTCAAGATAAATTAGGAGAGCCGAACTCCGAATCCTCCCTTCCCGAATCCTCCCTTCCCGAATCCTCCCTTCCTGGGGGGCACCTCGGAGAAAGCCTCTCTGGCCCCCAGGCACTTTGCGTGCTTTCTCATGCAACTTCTCCAAGAAGCCAATTTCAAATTCATCTCTGAATAGAAATCAACAGCATGCTATACTTTCAAGTTCAAAATACGCCTTTTACGACTTCTCTGACGTGTTAAGAAAGCAGCCTTAGGAGAGTAAGCGCCAGGAGTCGAGAGAGAGGCTGTCAAGCACCTCTCAGGGATGTATCTGAGAATGTGCACTCCAATCTCAGAACTTGTGTCTTTTGTTTTGTTTTCAAAGATTTTATTTATTTATTCGACAGAGAGAGATAAGGAGAGAAGGAACACAAGCAGGGAGAAAAGGAGAGGAGAGGGAGGCGCAGGTCTCCTGCTGAGCAGGGAGCCCGACACGGGGCTCCATCCCAGGACCCCGGGATCACGACCTGAGGCGAAGGCAGACGTTTGACAACTGAGCCGCCCGGGTGCCCCGGGACTTGTGTCTTCTCACGAAGTCACAAGTCCCTATGAATTTATCATCCCAATAAAAGTAAACAATGGTCAGATAATTCTCATTTGTTCACGAAAACTAAAAAAAAAAAAGGAAGAGAGATATGAGGTAAATGAAGCATAACCAAATCCAGAGAAACAACCACCATAGGATTCTTCATCTATAATTTCACTGCGTAGAGAATTTTCCTTCTTCGAGTAAGGCCTTCTCAGCACGGTTGAGGCAAACAGAAGCGCTTACCCCTGGAACGGAGCCCATGCTGTTCATCGGGACCGAGTGGTTCATGGGGGACGCTGCACGTGGTCCCATGGGAGCTTGTGGCAACTGTACATTCCCCAAGGACATTGGGGTAAATGAATTCATCCCTGTAAATGCACCCACAATGGTTCATTAGAAAAAGCACCCACAGGAAGACAGAGCTACAGCTCTCCAAACTCTAAGCAAAGTAAGTTGGAACACATATGTAAGACATACAACAGAAATCACCCCAAGAAATCAGAAAAGATGGTGATGTAACACTTTTCAAATACAGAAAACCGGCACCGACGTGGCAGTGGTGAGAGTGGTTTTGCGGGGTGCGGGCAGGGCAGCGCGAGGAGAGCAGGGACGACGTCAGGTCAACCACCAACGAACGCGGTAGCACATGAAGGCGCTCCTACCCTTCTACCCTCCTACCCTCCACAGAGGAGGTGCTGGCTGAGGCCAGGGCACCCATCCAGGCCAACCTCCCAACACCTGCCAGAGCACATGGCTCCCTTCTCTCCTGCAGGAAGGCCTGTCCCATCATCCCAGGCCTCCTGGCTCTTCAGCTGGGTTTAAATTTATTGTTAGAAACAGGGATAAGACTCAAAATACGGTTTTAATTTTGCAAGCATGTAAAGTGTTTAGAAAGTGCCCAAGGGCCAGCAATTCTTAATCCCACCTCCTCTCCAGACCAGCAAGGTCTCCCTTTCGTGGCCACTTCCCCCTCCCCAGGGGCGTCCACAGCCCACAGGAACGTCACACCGCGAAAGACACCTCACTGGCTGCCACATGTCTCCAGACCACGGGGTCTCATTCTTTCTCACTTCCCGCCATATTCTGTAAACTCCACACCTCCACGTAAAGCTCTACATCAATGCTGATTCAAGCACGTCTCAGAACTGACAGTGGGAATCTAACAGGATCTACCAGGTGCCAGCTTACCACTGGCACAGACGTGAAAAGGTCTCAGGGAACA
Organism: Taxidea taxus jeffersonii; assembly: GCA_003697995.1. Classification (NCBI taxonomy): domain Eukaryota; kingdom Metazoa; phylum Chordata; class Mammalia; order Carnivora; family Mustelidae; genus Taxidea; species Taxidea taxus. Next base: position 23,037 of record RCUC01121283.1, read on the forward strand.
TGCCTCTCCCTCGGCATTATCTTCACGGACACCCAGAAACATCACCCTAAAAAAGCCAGTGCCTGCACGGGCCCAGGAGGACTTTCTAGGAAGGAGGTAAGCTTCTCCCTCTCCTTGAGGATTTTAACGTAACAGAAAAAGGCAGCACCGAGAAACAGCACCGCCAAGGGCCCCTGTCTCGCAGACGGAGTCGCGCCGGTACGGGCGGCCGGAGTGCTCTGCTCTAAACCGCCTTCCCCAGCCCGCTCCGCAGGCCTCCTCGGAGCCCGGGGCAGCCCTGCCTCCCACGCCATCCCCCACGCAGCGCGCGGCTCCATTCTCGAGGCTGCACCTCCCCGACTTCTTGGTTTCCTCCGCTCTCCTACCTGGTCTGTCCACCAGAGCAAACCCCAACAGCAGCTTACCCACTGCGTCTCGGCGGTACGCGACGTAAGATTAACGCAGCTTTTGGAAAGTCATCTCTACATCCAACACTGGGCTCAAACTCACAACCCCAAGACCACCGCAACCCTTAAAATGACCGCTTTCCCCCTCTCGGACCACTGCGCACACGGCAGCAAGGCCGTGCTTTGGAATCTCCTGGATAATGTCGCCCCTCGTGTCACAACCTGTGAGGTCCTGCTGTTCAAGTCTCATGAGACAAGAGCCGTAAAAGCCTTGAAACGCCCCTCCTCCAGCCTCCCCGACTCCGACGACTGTTCCAACCACAGACACCCCAGAATCTCAACCTGAGAAAGAACCTTTAGAAGTGGCTCAGGCCAGCGGCCAGCATACCCCAGCCTGAGGAGGAGCACAGACCCTGTTCAGTCCGGCTCAGCGCTCTCCTCGCAGCCTTCGGACAGGCTTCCTTCCCCCACCAACGAGGCCTTTCAAGGAGACTGTTCCTAAGAGTAATGTTCCCTCCTGTCCATTAGGGAAAAGAAGGCTAGACTCTCCTCCTCGTCTCCCGGGGGAGCTTTCCTATGGTCTTCTACCTTCCAAACACCACAGAGTATCACACTGCCCGTGGAACTGAATTCCGATCAGAAGAAGGGAGGGAGGGACTAGCAAGGAGCTATAAAGAAATGCAGAGGAAGAGGAACAACGAAATCATCTTTGTGGCTGTTCAAGTTAAATCGAAACAAGATTCACAACAACAGTTCAATACCTTGGGACACCTGCACGCGGTTCACTGGCAGGGGCATGGGTCCGTCTGCAATGGCAGAAAAAACCTGCTTATTTAAAATAATCCTTCATGCGGGAACAAGGAATTTTACCTTCAGAACGTGAAACTGCACCAGTGAGCGGGTGTGAAGGCACCGCGCATTCTGATGCCTGCACACCCTCCCAAGGCCTCTCCACACACAGGCCGATGCGGAAGGCCGCGGCCACTATCACACAGCTTCCAGAGCGTGCGCTCCCCCAGAACACCGTCCTCTAGGCTTAGCAATACACCCCAAACCCGGAAGGGAAAACAAGCTAACAGACTGGGGGCTTGCAGAAGCAAGTGAAGTCCTTACTTGGAGGCCTCACGGGCTGTGCCTGTGGAATCCCTGGGGGCTGCGCCCCGGGAGCCGGCAGGGCGGGCTGGTTACCCAAGATGCCTTGTTTGTGCAAACGCGACCTCCGTTTTTCTTCTAGTTCTTTTTGTATCTTGTAGATTTTTTCCGCCAGTAAGTGATAGTATTCATCCTAAAGAGCAATAACATTCAACATTAAGCAGCCAAAGCTGTAAAAGTAAAAAAAAAGCCCCAACCCGGTTTATATGCTTTAACACACTAACGAGCTTTGACAATAAGTACGTTGGTAAAGATAAGTATTCAGCACTTCTGTTCTGTTCTTTTTTTGTTTCGCTCTAGGCCCAACAGGGGACTTGAACTCATGACCCTGAGATCAAGAGTCCCCTGCTCTACTAACTGAACCAGCCCGGTGCCCCAGTATCGAGCAGCACTTCTAACCAATAAACCTAAAGCCCAACTTGTTGAATGCCTAGTGACATCACAGGACTCATCAGGCAAGGGGCGCTCGATGCACGTTACACTTCATTCCGCAGCCAAATCACTTCCTGGATGGTTGACACTGCTGGTAATGCAGTACCAGCATGAGGAACAGCGCCCAGTGGAAAGTCCATCCGTGGAAAAAACAATTTTACATGCCTCGTTCACCACTGTAGTGGACATTTGTAGTCAACCAAGAGGGTTGTGTGGGGGTCTGCTGTCGTATCTGGGACGTCTCTCTGGTCAGTGTCCTCGAGGTGATGAGCCTCCCTAACGGGTTTCCCCATTCCCAGACAGATGCCGTTCTTTCGACTGTGGGTGTCATGCGGCTGGAACGCGGACGGCAACCTACCCTGCTGTTGGCAGACTCATACATGTCCCCCTCCACCTTCTTAGCGTAGGCCACCAGGTTCTCCATGCGGCGATCCTTCAGGGCTGCCGGGTCAGGAGTTGGAAAGATGGCTTGGACGCTGCAAGGACAACATACCCCATCAATAGACTTTCAAGACACCATCAGTATCTTGCTAATTTATACATGACGACATGGAGAGAGAGAAACGAAACCATCTACTTATGGGGGGGTAACATACTGCTGAGAGAAATGCCCGGTCTCTCTCGCCCAGTATGCGAACGTCACTTTCTGGAGACCATACTCACCTGTTAATTTATCTGTACGTCAAACACACCAATATTTTGCTATTTACAGTAGCTGTTAGGTCATCTCAAGAATAGTATGATCTCAAACTCCTAATTTTTTAAGACTTGTTTATTTGAGAGAGCGAGCGAGCAGGGGGCAGAACAGAGGGAGAGAACCTCGAGCAGACTCCCCACTGAGCATGGAGCCCGGTGTGGGGCTCATCCCTCAACCCTGAGATCATTACCCGAACCAAAATCAAGAGCTGGACGCGTAACTGACTGGGGTACCTGGGTACTCCTAAGTTTTAAACTATTTATCATAAACTCCTAAGTTTTAAACTATTTATCATAAACAGTTTTCACTAAAAAGATGAAGGAAAAAAAACCCACTCTGAGGGAATTAAGCTGATCTAATTTCCCCTTCAATTTAACCTAAGTAGCTCAAGAAAGCTAACTGTTGAGTCCCTGTCCGTGAACATACTGTATGTGGTGCGACCGTGCCCTCTGTATGCACCAGGCCCAATGCCCCCAGTTCTCAGGGGCCCCCACAATTATAATCTTGAGTTACGAAACGAGGGAAAGCTTCTGAGCTAACCCCAACTCCCTGCTGCATGTCAAAGGTCAGAGGACAGAAGGTCTGGCCACACGAGGAGCCTTGACCTCTGTGACATGGGCGACAATTCATGTCCCCCTGCAGGGCAGGGCCATGGACGCTCTGAAACCCGCCAACTGGGATTCTCAGGCCTGCCGGCGGTGGCTGTGGCCCCCTGAGCAAGCGTGTGTCCCTCTTCGGCTGCTAGGGCACTGTCAGCTGAGACCCAGGGACCACTCAGGAACCCAGTCAGACATCAGTGAAACCACAAAGCTGTCATACTGCTGTCAGCCACTAAATTCATCGTATGTGAACAAAGGTGAGGTGGGCACATACAGTTTATGCACTAGATGGCTCCGCAGGTCCTGAGTGACGTGTTCGTGCCAGCCTTTCCGAACACCGGTGCTGGAAGGAGGGGCCGCTGTAGGTATAGTGCTGAGGGTCCCGAGGTTTGCAGGGCTCGAGCCGTCGCTCATCAGGGGGCTGGGGGAAGAACAAGAGCACTCACTCCACCAGCTGAAGCGATGCAGACGAGCTCCATCTGGATGAGGTTTTGCAACCACAGTGCACTTCTAAAAGCTGGGACAGCCAAGCGGTGTACACACAACAAAACCGAAGCCGTGTTTAATTTGTTATCTGCTCTACAGTTATGGTCCTGTGAGGCCCAACCCACTTCCACATGCGACCGTCACTCAGACAGGGGCCGAATGGAACACGGGTCTTACTTTGTGGCCCCGAGGGAAGCTGGAAGAGCTGATTCGGAAATCAAGTTTGGTGGCTGCTGATCCGTCGTTATTCCTCCTGCTGGAATGTTCATTGGGTTATTTCCTTTAAAGACAGAAAGAAATCAACCAACTCCTAAATTATAACGCAGACTTCAAAGTTCTGATAACATAAACAAGCCACCACGTAAGTGATTCTTATGAGTGGCGCTAACAGCCACTGTGGCAGGACCCTGCAAGGTGGTCCTGCTCGGAAGGTCATCAACTGAGGAGCTGCAGACTCCTCACTGCGTTCTGTAACCACAACCACAGGCATTTCTGCGGAGGCTGCTGGCATCGTAAAAGGACTCCGTGGCTGTGCAAAAACTGACAGAATGATCCACTGGCAAGCTTCACACTCTTGTTCCGGCTTCATCAATATCGTGCCCTAAACAACTAAACTGACGTGTCATGCAGATTGGAGTCAACTTTCCTTTTCATCTCAAACAATAAGATCACAGAAATTACATGCAAGTGAAAACATCTGTGCAGAGTATTCACTTTTTAATTTTAATTTTTTAAATTAAAAAAGCTTTTTAGTTTAACATACAATGTATTATTTGTTTCAGGGGTAGAGTACTCATTTTAAAGTAAGAAAAGGGGCACCTGAGTGGCTCAGCGGGTTAAGCCTCTGCCTTCAGCTCAGGCTGTGATCCCAGGGTCCTGGGATCGAGCCCCGCATCGGGCTCTCTGCTCAGCAGGGAGCCTGCTTTCCCCTCTCCCTCTCTGCCTGCCTCTCTGCCTGCTTGTGATCTCTGTCTGTCAAATAAAAAAATAAAATCTTTTTTTAAAAAAAAAAGTAAGAAAAAGCTAAGACTGAGACAGGTTAACAGTCTCGTCCCAAATTATACCCTCAAGCAGGAGTAAGAGTCAGCTCACAACTCAGGTCTGAGGGCTCTGACCCCGTTGCAAGGCCAGTAGAAGTTAGATATACATGAGGGCAGTTTTGTCCAAAAAGCAATAAATGAATGAGATGTTTTTAATCAATCTTGGAAGAGTCGTTTTTAAGGTTAAAATATGTACTTTATCAGGAAAACAACCGAACTAGGCCAACAATCTTGACTTCACTGGACTGATGTAACTGCCTGGCTCACTTTAAGAGCACTGTCTCAACTTAAAGCAAAAGTGAAGACACACCACGCAGAGACGGCAGAAGCAGTGGAGATGTGTGAGCGAATGAACAAACCCTGGCTACTGACGAGCTGCGGTGACAGCAGGGACGAGGCCAAGGCAGGAGACATCGGCCGAGACTCCTGTCCGGCCGCTCCTGTCGGGGCTGCTCACCTCCAGCTGTGGGCTAGCCTGTGACCAAGACCCGCCAGGACCCGGCGGGCCACCTACGAGTTCTCCACCAGATCAGTGGTTTCTAAGTGGGACGGTCGTGAGTCTAGCTTGGGAGATTCTGCGTTCTGAGCCACAGGAAATGCCCCTGGTGAACACGGTGCAGACAGCAGCGGCATCGTGGTTATCACGTTGGTTCCTTTTTTCTCAAACCCGTAACATCTCCCCTGCACGGGCACTGTAGCCTTTTCCTGAAAGTTCTTTATTTCAATCGCTTAAGAAAGATATCATCATCATAACTTATACGTCTGCTCATCTGAATTTAAAGTGACAACAGTAACAGTAACAGCCGTGGGCTCCAGAAGGACTTGTCACCCCAACGCTGCACTGGAGAGACAAGTTCCCAGGTGCTCTTCCACCTACCCAGGGGGTTGAGAGTCCTCATCTGCTGGTGACTTTGAGGCTGTGCTGGTTGCTGGCCGGGAACCTGAGGCTGCAGCTGCGTCTGGGGCTGGTTCAGGTAGGGGAGTCCGAGAGCAGCGTATGCGCGCTGCATGGAGCTGGGGTCTATGGGATTTGGGTTACTTAGGGACGCGGCATTCTGCTGGCCTGTGCCCACAGAACCGATTGTGTTCTGAATCCCACTAGCTGGAGACCCCAGGATGGCTACAACAACAAAGAGACAAACGAAAAAGGTAAGTAAGAGGAAGAAGCGCATAAACGACTGACAAGCTACTGAAAAGCAGGTACGATTTCATCAACAGACTATCTATGTATGTCATGAGGCAACCGAACAAGGCTACTAAAAACGGAACTACGCAGAGCAAGGGGACCTGGGCTAGTCACCTGTTCTGTACAGCAGCGCCCGAGGAGCAAAAACCTGAAGGAAATTCAAGCTTTGCTCTTATAAAGCAACACATCACAAAATCAGACATCATTAATGAAAATTATGTATGAAATCTAGAGCCTCAGAAGTCTATTTCGGGGGAGGGGCCGACAAGTGACAACAGGAAGTGTTCCGATTTTGGGTGGGGTCATTTGCCATCACTGACAGGAACTAAGGGGGCCCCCTTTGGCTGCCACTTTCCCTGGTCCTTCACTGCTCACCCGCACGGGGACAGAGGATTAAAGAAGGGGCAGTAGTGATACCCAGGTGGTCAGTTCTGTTACTTATTTATAAATCGAGGACATGATATTTTTAGCGACAAAATTCCAATTCCTTGAAACTTCTATGTACAGTGGCACTAACGCCAAACCTCTCTTTCCTACGGTTTTCTCCGCAGGAAGGCCCCATGCTCAGCAGTCTGGCTACTGAAAGCTGCTCAAGAAATACTGCACCTGACCGACTGATCTAGCGAAAATTAATGGATGGAACGAGGTTTGGTGATTCTGCGTGGACTTTCATTTATCCAGGCGTCACCTCAGTACCCCTGAGGTTCAGGCACCGGTACAGCCTGGCACAGCCCGGCCTCAGCCTCCACTACCCGGCCTACTGACGGCGTGCGGGGCACTCCCTGCCGGTATGCTACCACCTGCCGAATCCCAAAGACCTGAAGGAATCCCAAAGACCAAAGGAAAATCTGTAGCGACATAAAGATTCCCAAGGACTTCCAAGTGAACAGAGATGACCGCGAATCTGCATCCCTGGTCACTTCAATTTCAATCCACCCTCTGTCCAACGACCCAAATGTCCTCATTTCGTGAGCACTTACCATAAGGCAGAAGTTTTATGTACTACTATTTATTCTTATTCTTAAGATTCCCCTTCTTTCCAACGTCCCCAAACTGTAGAGCCATGTTATAAACAGCAGCTTATAAAACTGATACTATAACACATGATCTTTGATACATTAAGCTTCTATCACAAAGCTTTCTTTTCATATTCTGACTATTACGTGTAACGGTAATATTCTCACATTCATCCATGCAACTATAACTAAACAACTCACGTGCTTATCAGAGTATTTTAATTAAAGCTAAATGTGTAAAAAAAATCTTGGTAATCACACATTCCATACTATTAACTTTTCTAATAAGGATATTCAGATCTCAAACTCATTAACGTTCATTAGACACAATTACACACACCAAGCACCTCATTATTATAAATGAAAAGCAATTCCCAAAGTACACTTTATGACAAGTGTGTAGCTCAAATCATGTATGATTTCTTCAAAAGTATTTTCTCTAATAGTTAATACTCCCTCCCCACCCCAAACTTTCAACATGTGCCTAAAACTGACAGGCCAGATTTTCTTTTCTTTTTTTTTTAATATTTCATTTATTTACTTAACAAAGGGGGAGGGTGAGAAAGCACAACAGGGGGAGCAGTAGAGGGAGAGGGAGAAGTGGGCTCCCTGCTGAGCAGGGAGCCTGATGTGCAGCTCGATCCCAGGACCCCGGGATCAAGACCCGAGCCAAAGGCAGACGCTGAACCAGCTGAGCCACCCAGGCGCCCGAGGCCAGATTTTCTAAAAGAACTCTGATGTTAGGGGCGCCTGGGTGGCTCAGTTGTTTGAGCATCAGATTCCTGATCTCAGCTCAGGTCTTGATCTCAGAGTCATGAGTTCAACCCCTGATGGGCTCCACACTGTGCATGGAGCATATTTAAAAACAAAACAAAACACAACATTCTGTAAAAAGAAAGTAATAATGGTAGGATGGTTTATTTTTCTATCACCCACTGGTATAAGAAATAACAAACCCGGAGTATGTTTGCGACACATGGTGATGAACTGTGGAGAGGAATTTAAAGAAGGAAGGTCTCTAGGTGCCCGTCTCAGGGTGAAGAAATAACTTTTCCTACTATATTCCAATTTTTATCCACCCAGCCCCAAATGCCATCCTTTCCATCAAAATGCCCCAAACTGCTTCCTGCAATTCCCACAATGCCTACTGGGCCTCTGCTTCTCTCTGGGCCTTTTCCCATGCCACAACCTCACTCACTGAGTCCACGGGGAGTGCGTGCAGACCGTGTAGGAGCACTCTGTGAGGCTCCGGGACACGAGCAAAGTCTGCACTCAGGGAGCACAGGGGTGGCTGGGACAGAACACACGTTAACCTACTAAGCCCCTAAGTCACAGGGACTCCAGACCCTGGAGGGAGAAAACCAAGCTCGTCCCTATACACACCCTGAAGGCAGGACCAGCTGAGGCTCTAGTCTGTAGGCCGTTCATGGGGCCAAGCACACAGCCCTGGAAAGCCCCTGCCGAGTTCAGGGAGCTGTGGCAGGTGGCAGAGCGACCGGCTTTCCCAGGGTCCTCCCTCACGCAGCACCACAGGTCTTGGGGCCAAACAAAATCAAAGAAGGCTAAAGGCAGCAACGCTCATTATCCGGCATCGCTGAGAACGAGGCCTTCTGCACTCATCAGTTTTCCACAGTATTGACATTTACCTCTTTAAATGTCAAAAACCTCTTGTTCTTTCTCCCATTTTTACATCAAAAACCTCTTGTTCTTTCTCCCATTTTTACATCTTCTTTCCTTTCTTGGAGCCTGATGGTGTATTTCACACACAGTCTCTGCCCCCTCACAGTGTCTCAATCCAACAGCGTGGCTCTCCTCCCCATGTTGGTGGCATCCCCGCCTGTGGCACCTCTTCAGGGCCCCCCACATCTCCACTCCCTCGCCACTCGCCCGCTGCAGCTAAACCGGGAGCCTGCGACCTGGGAAAGGAAAGGCCAGGTCTTCTAGTGGCTTTTTAGGAGCTGCTGCCACTTTTCATGTCTTCCCCCGAGAGAACGGAGGCTGCTGCATGAACAGGTCCCACACCCAGTCACACTGCGAACATTCAAGTCCCCAGTCATCCGCAGTAAAACCGGACTCAATGTGAAAAATCCAATGAAAATGGACAAACTAAATCTCAAAGCTCTGTCAGCACGGTCAGAGACTTACCATGAAGCGGGCAGAGCAGCCGCTAACTAGGAACCGCTCAGATCCTACTGAAAAGGCCCCGCTGCGACTCAGACCCGCCGACGTCTCTGCAGAGCGGCCCCCGTGTGCCGCGGATAGCAGGACGGCCTTCCTTTCCAGCATCTTCCCTCCCTTTTTTTTTTAATTTTTAAAAGATTATTTATTTATTTATTTATTTGACAGACAGAGATCACCAGTAGGCAGAGCGGCAGGCAGAGAGAGGGGGGGGGGGAAGCAGGCTCCCCGCTGAGCAGAGAGCCTGATGTGGGGCTTGATCCCAGAACCCTGGGATCATGACCTGAGCCGAAGGCAGAGGCTTAACCCACTGAGCCACCCAGGCGCCCCCCCTCCCCTTTTTTTAACAAGCAATCTCTACCCCCTCTACACACTCTACACTTGTGTGGGGCTCAAACTCACAAACCCAGTTTTAAGAGTCACATGTTCTACTGACGAGCCAGCTTGGTGACCCTCCAGCATCTTCCTGTGCGTGGTATAGGGCAGGACAAGAAAGGGGAACACCTAAGCCCCAGGGCCGGACCTTCAGCACAGCCACCACCCAGCGAGAGCGCACAGGTGTGCAACAGTGTCTTCTGCAGAAGCCAAACGACTCAGGAGGAGCAACACCGTGGGACCCAGAAGAGCAAGGCAAAAGCTACTTTGATGAAATACATGACCACTGACCGCTGGGTACTTAAATGAGGGGCAGACAAGCCTAGAGCTCTAACCCTACAGCCATTCAAGTTCCCCTGCAACCTCTGCTCCGTGTCCCAGGCACAGGCTGTCAAAAGAGGCATCTGAGAGTCTCTGAAGGGCTCTCGGGGGGAACAAGGGCCTGCTCAACACCACTTGCTGCGCCCCGGAGCAGGCTGCTCTATGAGCAGAAGCTTTAAGGAGGCAGATCTGGACTCACGTCATGAAGGAAGGCACTTCACAATCACAGGGGCTTAAAACTGGAACAAAGAGCCAGACCAGGTAGTGAGGATCAAGCCCCTGGAGGTATTCAAGCACCGTACCAGAGGACCGCTGATTCAGATACTCCTCACCGTCAAGCTGCGGCGGGGCTCAGCACGCATCTAAGGCGGCTGTGGGCAGTGACAGGGTTTGCTCTGGGAGGAGGCTGGTTCTGCAGCACCAATTTTGACAATCCTTATGGGATTCTGAGCTGGGAAACCCGTGATTTCCCCAGAGTGACTTGAAACTTCTCAAGAGCTTTGGGACAGACACCCAGCCCTTCAAGGCATCCAGGGCTGCGCATCTCAGCTCTCACTGTGTATACTGATCACCTAGACCTTGTTAAAATGCGGATTCTTTTTTTTTTTTTTAAGATTTTATTTATTTATTTGACAGAGATCACAAGCAGGCAGAGAGAGAGAGGAAGGGGAGCAGGCTCCCCGCTGAGCAGAGGGCCTGATGCGGGGCTCGATCCCAGGACCCCGGGATCACTACCTGAGCCGAAGGCAGTAGCCCTAACCCACTGAGCCACCCAGGCGCCCTAAAATGTGGATTCTAATAGAGGAGGTCTGAGATGGGGCTGGAGTTTCTCCATTTTTGCCTGTGCAGCCTGGTCTGAGAGTTATACTTTGAGGGGCAAGAACCTCACTGATGAGGCAACAGGAATTCACACATGGAATTCGGTCTTGCGTCCACACAGCCCTGTGCACTGGAATTTACTGGAAGTCAGATGCCAGAACTGACATTAGGTGTATATCTTGAAAATTCCCAACTATTCAATAAAATCCGATCAACTCTACAAGGGAGGGATAGCTCAAGATCAGTGACAACCCAATCTCAAGAAAACAACTCAAAGAAAAATCAAACAAAATCTCAACATAGGCCAGGAAGGTAGCCAACGGTGTGGCTCAGATGATGCAGGCAGGTCCTGTCAGCAGAGACACCCACGGAGCGAGTGAGGCAGTGCAGCGGGGGAGCATCTGCAGGGAGCCTGCCGGGAACGCAGAGCCTCGGCAGGCACGGTGAGTCTCCGGGCAGCCCGCGGGGGCCCCAACCTCTGGCCACAAACACTGCCTCTCTCCTCGGATCCCCTCCTGCACAGGAACTTCTGAGTCCGTGCTGGTTGTGCGCACACCGTCTGCACTCTCTGGAGTGTCCTTCCATCGTTACCGTATTGGAATTGGGCTCCATCAAGCCCGCCTCCAGGGAACACGGGTCCTCCCCTCCTTGCTGCGGCACGACTGTCCATCACCACACTGTATATATTCGGACTCTGGCCCCTGACCTGAAGCTGTGGGGAGGGGCTGGACCCACGCTTCCTCCCTGCTGCCTAACCTCGCGGTGCACGCACACCAGCACGGTCGGCTTCAGGTGAGGAGGAAGCGCGCTGCTGGAACTTTCTCACTCACCACATCAACCTCTGCCCTCCCAAAACCACAGTGCTAGAGAGAGCCAGAAGGTACACTCAGGCCCGAAACCCAGTTTGAGAGACATTTAACCATTACTTACGTAAGCGCTTTCATTTCTTTTACAAAAAAGTTACCAGAACCTCATATAAAGTTAATCGAAGTATTCCTGGTGACTACATTATAAAATCAGTCTGGTGACACCTTCATTATGACTGGTGGAAACCCTGTGGCTTACCACTTCAGAGCACGCACCGGATCAACCATCACAACACGCAGCAGTTACAAGGATGTTGAGAAAACACACACACACACACACACACACACACACACACAAAACAAACCCACATGTATTTCTTCTTTCTTAAAACAAAAACCACATAACTGTTTCTTAAAAAGAGAAATCACCAAAGTTTAACATTGTCATGGCAACACGTACTAAAAACAAAAGGTCCCAGAAAAGCCACACCCCCAAACAAGAGGTTCAGAATGAAATCCTAACATATTATTCATGGAATGAGTATTTTGGCACTTAAAAAGCCTGTTACCGAAACGTGTCCTAAAACACAAGAAAATGTAACTACCACAATATACTAGTTTAAAAAAACAGCTTTACACTGTGAAGAAAAACAGGCTTTATCAACAGAACTACTATCCTAAATACACGGTTCTAAAAGACCTACATTCCTAGAACTGCACTTCGTGTAAGAGAGGGCCTAGAAAACTGTGTATTAATTCCAATTGTGGTTAAAGACAATTTAACTGATTTAGGGAAGTGCCTTTTTAAAGGAGACTTAGTGTGAGTCCCTCTGCAGGGAGGGAAGACGACGGGCCCACAAGCGGCCACCCACTCAGGAGGGATGCCCCCAGCGTCACCGGAGCAGCACCCGTGGCACCCTGAGGAACAGCGTGCTTCCCGCTGTGTCCTGGGTCCCAAGGAAACAACCAGAGAGACAGCCGCACAGGCTCTCCAGGCGGCGGCGGGGTCTTGAGGCAGACGGTCAAGAAGGATGAGAGCGATGAACACGCAATCACAAACGAGATGGAACAGACGAGATGGAGGAAGATGAGCAAGACTGTGTGGGGCTGGAGGCCACAGGGAGCAGCTTCAGCCCGAGGGGCGACAGGACACCGGAGGGCACATCCTAGCTGTCCAAACTGAGGGACACACCCCAAGACCACAGTTTAACCTCTGAAGTGACAGGAAAGGACTGAAAACTGGAAGAGATGCTCATGCCCTCGCTGCTCTGATGCCCGCAGAAGGCAGGGACCCCCCCCCCCCCGACCCCGCACCGGGAGCCACATTCAGGCCTCCTGAGCAGGGGCCTCAGCTCCGCCGACCAGCTAAGGGCTACACGGATGGCTCAAAAGACAACGGAACGGTGGGCATGGTCAGGATGTGGCCAGTCCTGGGGCGGAGGCTCTCAATCTGTGTCAAATAAATCGTGAGTCACATGGACAGGTCCAGGAACTGGCTCTGCATGGAGGGCAAACCTCCCAAGTGTCTCCATGTGGCATTTCACACTGACCCTGCCTGCCTGACTCTTCCATTGCACAGCCCTCTCCAAACTTGCTTTAGGATAAGGCATTTCAATTCCAAAGTAAGTGTCCCCTCTATCTCCCCCTCCCCTCAGAAGTCACTGCCATTATAGTGACGTGACATCCAAACCCTCAGATACTGAGCGTCTGTCCAGACATAAGAAGCCTCGTCACATCCGCTCTGCGGTCGCAGCGACCCTCCTCCTTATTCTGCTCCACTGCTGCCAAGTGTGGTGTGTGTGTGCAGGGGGTGGGGACGAGGTCCCCAAGTGGCCCTGTGCACACTGAGAATCCGTCCCTTGCTAAGCTCCGCTTCCCCCGGTGTTGCGGGGCGGTCGCCGCTAGGCTTGGTGCTCGTCATTTCTGCCCTGCTTCCTACCTCCTCTCCCGCACTCTCTTTCCAAGTGGCTGTTCTCACCTCCGAGCTTCTCTACCCCCAGTGCTCACTTACTTTGTTGGTTTCGCTTGTCACTGGCATTTTTCAAAGGGAGGCAAACAGGACAGTCATGTCGTGTGCAGTTCTTCCAATGAGAGATGATTTGTCGTGAAGATGCACAATGGGCAACTATGACCAGAAAAACAACGAGATGTTATTTTTCTATCCAGATCGTCACACTTCCCATTACACCTAAATTATAATGCCAGACTCCATAAGAAAATGGTGACGCATGGAACCGTAACACAGTACAGGCGGTCCTCAACTTACACACAGGGCATTTCCCAAAGCGTCTGTAAGCCGACTGGTGAGAATTCTAAACACAAATTTCCCACAGAGGCAATGTCATGGAGGATGGTGATTAAGGTTCGGCCCACAAAACAAAAACAAAACAAAACAAAAACTATCGGACTTGAAATACTGGACAACTGGAATGAGAGTTAGGACAGATTGTGTCATGTCACTACGGAAAATAAAAATTCTACGTTATGATCAAGGATGAAACCATCTCAACACTCAAGTTCAAGAAAGACACACAGAGAAGCAAATAAGAAGTCGGGGGAGATTCTAAAGGGGACAACGGGCGTTGTTCTTCAGTAGGTGAGAGGGCGGCTGAGCCGAGCAGTTACTGAATCTTCCTTCTCACTCCGCACTGAGGCACCGTGACTCCTTTCTAAAGGTCTAGCGTGACCCTCTTCTGCTTTTCCATCCGGATCACGGTTATGCTGGGGACTCACAAAGGTCACAGAAGGAGAGAGAGGGAGGTCAGGGAGAGAGTCTCCCGAAGGTCTAGGAGCACAAGCAAGAAGAGAAAGGAGGAGGACGAAGGTGAGAGGAAGCTACAGCTGTTAGTAAGAAACGCTCTCTTCGGTAGACTTGAGGTGTCCGCGAGAAAAGACGGGAGAAAGGGGGCACAAGAAGTGCCTGATTCACCCCCTTCTCAAGGAGAAGGAAGGAGGTGGCAGGGATGATACGGTGAACACAGCTCCCGTGCCATGGACTGTGGCCCAGGACAACGTCGCCGGTATCCCGATCGGCCTCAAGAGGAAAGGGCGGAGGAGCAAGGCAGGGGCCCGGCGGTCGGAACGTGGGAAACAGCGGCAAGACAGATGCTCTAGGTTCGGGGAGGGGTGCGCGCACGCGCCTGGGCCATCCTCCTCAAAAGAAAACCAGGTTCTAGACATTTATGATAAGACGGGGCTCAACAAGCGACAAATGTCTTCTGTGACGGAGGAAGGAGGAAGAGAACAAAGGCAGGGCCCAGCCTCATCCAGCAGAAGCTCACAGAATATTAGGAGACCAAACCACCGTTCTCCTGAGCAGGCGAGCAAGCCGGTGGCCGGCCTGGCTGCTGTGTGCAGACGGCGGCCGCGGGAACCTTACTAACAGGAGAGCTCCCGAAGGACACTGAAGACACATTTCATCCTAAGCTACGCCACCAGGATTTCAGAAAACGGCACTTACCTTGACAGGCTTTCCCAGCCTGACAATGTGTCATGTGATTCAAAACGTTTTTCATGGTTCGACAGTGCGGGAGAGAGCAGGCCCGGACCTCTCCATTCGCTTGCTCTCGTCTCTGACACTTGTGGGCGTGAAGCAGGAGAACCAGCTGCTGCTGTATGAGCTTGCGCTTCTCAGGGTCCGCGGTGGGGCCCGCCGCAATCGCCTGCGTGGGGACAATTCCCACGGAAGTCTGCATCTGAGACTAAAATAAAACAAATTAACAAAAACATTTTAATAAGCTTTCAGAGGTCTAATGCACATTCAATATTTCTCAAGCTAACGTTAGAGCTGATGGGTGATACTAGCCACAGAGAGAAGACAGCTGGTGTGGTTCTCTTTAATTCACCAGCAATTTTAAGGAAGATCCAGAAGCACAGAGATAAGCCAACTCAGAAAGCTGATCAAAAGTCACTTGTGCGTGAGGATCTCGGCGCAAGAAAACGACGCTTATTCTCGAACCGTCATAACCAAACCCAGCTTCTACAACATACACAAGTGCAGGAGGGGCTGTGCGCTGAGCTTCACCCAAACAAAACTCCTGTTTCCGTGAGGCACACACGGCCACACACTGGCACTTTCCTACGGTTCAACCTGATGAGCAGGATCGCGGAGGCCTGGCTGGTCACAAGCCACTGCACACCCGCAGTGCATCCGAAGAACTGCAGCCCCGCACAGAGCGGATCTCACCTCCTTGTGGCCAGGACCCTGCCTGCTTCGCTGCCTCTCCTCAGACGATAACGGGACACACAGCCTTAAAGACCCTTCTGTACAGCTGCGCATGCTCAGGAAATGCTCGGATATTTGACAAGTTTTTCAAAAAAGTATTTGATGATCCGCTAAGGTTCAGAAAAAGAGTTTCATTGCTTTCATCCTTTTAAACTAACAAGCAAGGCTGACCACACCTCCCGACCGCAAAGGACACGGGAAAGTGACCTGTGGAGTCGTGTTATTCTGTACAGACGGCCAACACCCTCCAGAAAACTCACCTAAGAAACTTAGGGAGTGAGGGGGCTGTGGCGCAGCTAGTGTCCCCGGTACCGGGCTTTCTAACCCACCCTCTGCCCCGGCCCCACAGCTCCCGGCCCGCAGCACCCCCTGTCTCCCCAAGTCCGTCACCCCTCGGACTTTTCACATGCAATTTCAAAGCCATCTACCTGCAATCAGGAGGGAAAAACCTACACAAACATGAATGCAAACTCATTTTTAAAATGTTGAAGAGTTTTGTTTTGTTTTTTTCTTTATGAGAGCTCAGAAAGTAAGCACGCAGAAAAGCCGCAAGGACCACAACTCTTGGAAGCCTAACTGGGGTCCAGCGCAAAAGCGAAGTCCTAGCTGCGAGGCAGAGCACGCCGACCAGAGCAGCACTGAATCCTGGCGTGAGAACCTCTCCTTCCTCACGCTCATTTTCCCCCAGTGTAAAAACACCATGTGCACACTGCAGAAAATCTGAAAAGCAACAGAACTATGAAGGAAATGATTAACACTGGACATCCCAACACCCGGAAGTCCACTCTTCAAGTGCTGACCGGTTTTTCTTCTTGCAGTCTTTTCCTCTGTGCGCGCCTAGGTACAAAGCATAACCAACAGTCTCCTCCCTCCCACTCACTCACAGACACACACGACTTGGTATTTACTCCAGGCTCTGCCCCATGTCATTAAGCGGTTTCACACAACACAACAGCGTGATCTGTAGTGAGCATATGGCTATTCACTCATTTACCCAATCTCCCATCGCGGAACATGTAACTCTACTCCCTGCCCCCTTTTCTTGCAACTTAAAATACAGCTTTCACAAGCAGCCTTTGACTACGCCTCCAGCAGCATTCACCCCGACATTCAAAGTGTCCTTCTCAATCGGGCGATTCGCACAATAGAAAGTCTGATCAGAAATCAATAGAAAGGAGAAACGGAGGAGGACCCTTGCTTATGCTTCTCTCTGTTGCATTTACAAAAATATCAAATATATAGAAAAGCAGGTGAGAAAGCTTACCATTATCACACCTAACAAAGTGACCAACAATTTTTTTTAAAGATTTTATTATTTATTTATTTGACAGACAGAGATCACAAGTAGGCAGAGAGGCAGGCGGGGGTGGGGGGGAAGCAGGCTCCCTGCTGAGCAGAGAGCCCGACGTGGGGCTCGATCCCAGGACCCTGGGATCATGACCCGAGCCAAAGGCAGAGGCCTCAACCCACTGAGCCACCCAGGCGCCCTGTGGCCAACAATTTCTTAATATTCATTAATACTTAGTCCATATGCAATTTCTCTACTTGTCTAAAAAAGTGTCTTTTAGAGTTGGTTTGCAGAAACAGGACCCAATTAAGGCCCACACCCCACATTTGATGGTTCTTTTTAAGGTTCATCTATTGCTTCCCTCCCCCTTTATTTTCTCACGATGCTGACCTGTTGAAGTGACCATGCCAGTTGTCCTAGTTCCTAAAATACAGAAATGCTACATACAAAAATATAAATCGTATTAAAGTCGGGTGAATGCCTAAACTTACAACTGAATTATAAATAGACCGCCTCTAGGTCACTAAAAATTAACACGATTCTCATTTGGGATGTTCTTAAGAGCGTTTTTTCAACTACAGTTACCGTACTTGGAAAGCTCAACATGTCCAAAGAGCACAGCCACGAAGTACAAGACACATGTTCGTCAGCAGATGCTCAATGAGCCCTACACACCGTCGACACATGTCTTGGCAAAATGGAACCGAAGACACGCCTCAGGGGCCTGTGTCTGGCCCTCCCAATGACCCCGGAGACCTGTGCGGGGCCAGCCCACTTAGCAAGGTGCTGACAAGTGCAGGGCAGAGTCAAGTGCCTCGACCCTCAGACTGATTATCTGAGGAGACTGGAGAGCTGCAAGGACTGCGAGCATCCTGAAAGCCACCAGAAACAGCCTTCAGATGCTACCAACGTCCCTGCTCATGCTCGCTGCCCGGCTGGGCTGAGAATGGGGGGAAAATGCTCAGACAAGAACCTCCCTTTAAACAAAACAAACCTGCCATGTTTTAATCTGCCTAGAAGAAATGTATACATTTTATTCAAGAGCCAAGAAAATTCCAAAAACCAGTAAAAATAAAGGGGGAAGAACCTATTTTGTCAGTTACCGAAATAATAAAGCTATATAGATTTCTTTATTTGTAAGTCTGGGGAAAGACCCATGTGGATATGAAATTAGTGCATCATAAGGTGGTATCCCAAGTTGGAGGGTGGTGGTAGCAGCAATGTGTGATTCCTACGTCACCTTAAATGTAAATTCCAGATGAATTAAAGTGAATAAACATAAAGTTGATTAAAGTACTAAAAAAATAAAAACTATTTTTAGAATGAAGGTAAGAAAAACCTAACACGAGTAAAATTTAAAAAGCAAAAAAGCCGAGGAAAAAATGGTTGTTTTTGAGAAGTAAAAGAGTCGAACGACAGGGCCAAAAAAAATTTTTTTTAGATTTATTTATTTGACAGAGAGAGAGAGACAGACAGACAGCAAGGGAGAGAGCACAAGCAGAGGGAGTGGAAAAGGGGAAAAGGGAGAAGCAGGCTCCCCGCTGAGCAGGTGGCCCAATGTGGGGCTCCATCCCAGGACCCCTGGGATCATGGCCTGAGCCGAGGGTGACACTTAACGACTGAGCCACCCGGGCGACCCGACATGACCATTTTTAAAAACGATTTTATTTATTTCAGAGAGAGAGAGAGAGAGAGCACATGCACGTGTGCACATGTGTGGGGGAGGGGCAGAGGGAAAAGCGGGCTCCTCCCTCCCAGGCTAGGGCTCCCTCCCAGGACCCCGAGACGACGACGATCGATCTAAGCTGAAGGCAGACACTTAACTGAGCCACCCAGGTGCACCAACAGGACCATTTTTTTTTTTT